>JAOPJI010084478.1:0-19652 GCA_027122695.1 Merluccius productus | reverse complement strand
ATGAGAATAGAGTTTGCACATGCGTACTGATGCGTGACACACACACGGACACTACTCTTTTATATATATAGTAGATAGTAGATAGAAGATATAGATAACTTATATTTGAGTTTTTTAAAGTTATTTAAGATATTATTTTATGGAATTTGATAAAAACGCTATTTAATGGGGTTGAAAAAGTTTTAGGTATTGCGCCAGCGAAATGTACAATAAACTTAACGTACTCGACCACTGAGTTACATTTAATTTTGAACAAAACTATTAAAGAAAAGATTTCATCTAATGTAATAAAATATTTGAATAAAGTTTTTCACTTAAAAGCGTCCAAGCCACGCTGGATTTAGGGCTAGTTTATAATACAAATATAAAATTGATTCAAAACTTGAGCGCCAGTTTCGTAAAAAAATTGGGAGCTGAAACAGTCAAGTCAGTAATGCCCTACGAAAAAACGACACACATGGATATAGTGAAGATATCAATTGTGAGCGAATTGTTTATAAAAAATAAATTTGATAAAAAAGTCCCGGGTTATTAGGCAGCCGTGTCATGTATGATATTTTTTATTGTCATTATAACGCCTAAAATGGAGACTATCAAAAAGTAAGCTATTGTGATTGGACTACCTGAGACGGATAAAAAAGTTCCAAATAACATAAGAATGACACAACCAACTATAGTGAGCCAATTGACTGGCGGTCTTCCAGAGTATTCGTCCTCTTCCCAGAATGTGGCCAAGTAGATCACCGGAGGGAACACCAGACTAAGACTGGAACAACAAACTGCGCCCACCAAACTAATGAGATTGTCCAACTGAGGTATTGCGACAGCGCCAGCGTAGGTCAAGGTGACGCAGAGAAAAACCGTGAACCATTCAGCATATTTTTGCTTTTTCTCGTCGGCAATCCTTTTTTTAATTGAAGGCAAGATAACACTAGTAGCAACAAAAAACTGCAGGAAGTAGGTGAGAAACACACCCAGCGCGTAAATCATTTTGACAGAGTTGTATCCACTAAAAATTCAATAAGATAGGTTGGACGAAAGCGCGTACTTTGTCTTGGGAATATTTAGGGTGACACTAGGAAGAATATCTTCGCCGTAGGCCATGTAGCCGAATAATCCCATGCAAATCATGATGGCCACCACGAAAACCATCGACAAAATAACGGTCTGGTTGTACTTTTGTTTATTTTTAATCTTGTTGTATAACGGCATCACCTAAAAGTGGACAAAAATCGTAACTAACAAAGTTGATCTGAAATTCATTGTTACAGCCGGGATTCCCTCGTATGCGTACATCACAGACGTGAAAAACAGCAGAATACTCGACGGGGATTTTATGTAGGGGTGACTTTGATTCACATCGAGTTGGCCAAAGATGGCCACAAATGTCCCGATAAAACCGGCCAAGCAAAACAAATTTGCAAACACCGAAAACATAAGCATACATCGCATATCTTTGATGAATGCAGTTGGCAAGATAACAAAATAGAGAATAGTAATCCATATTCTCACGTCGGAGACCAAACTCAACGTCAACTAAAATATCGCAGTTGTAATAACAACAACAACAACGACAATAATATAATTAATAATAATAATAATAATATAATAAAAATAATGAGTGATGTTGGTCCCTACTTCGTGTAGTGTTTTGGCCATAAATAAAAACAGCGTGGAACACACTCCCAATTGAGTTGATATGAGAAACGAATTGATGGTATAACTAGTTAGATGAGTTAGCGCATTTTCCCAACCACAATCTACCAAACGTATTTGGAACGCTCCTTTAGATAGGGCAAAAATGCGTACCGTGCGGTTCCAGCATAACCAATAATTGGTTTTTTATATCTGAAATATTTATCGAGTTGGTTCAATTTTAAAATCCTTACCTTTTCGATATCACTTTTGAGCAATCGACCACCATTATAATACAAACAACAATAGGAAATGACAGTATAAACATTACAATTGGGCCAAACTAACAAACATAAATCGGTTGTGTATTCATTTGAGGCTTTACCACAATTCCAGCTCTCGACACCGCTTGGGGTAAAGCCAGAAGGCCAGCGCCAATGTTTGACTTTACCAAATGGGTGAACGCGGTTACTAATCTATATCGGAAAACTAAAAAGGCATGAGCGTATGCATTGACAAATACGACATGTTTGCGTTTGGGTGGTACTCAGCCGAGCCATTCTCATTGCCCAGTTCAACGATGAGATTGTCATCTTCAGTCATATTGGCACTGGCATCATCACTCATCAGCCAATCTTCATCGCTGTCATAAGTTAGATTATCACTCAACATTGACGATGTCAACAAGTATATTTTTTAACAGCGATGTTTATTATATGCGAATAAACGCAACTTTGTGTCAGCGTAATCTAATGCGTGGATTTGGGTGATTATTATCGACGAAAATTCGTGATTTAGTAGTACTCAATGGTTCAGTAATGTAATTCCTTATGAATATATGATGGAATTAAATTTTATACACCACACGCCTTCATTTTGGCTAATTCTACACTTTTAAAGTGTGCGATTGCATTATTCTTCATCCGACTCGTTGGACTGGAAAAAAACGTCCAATTTATTTTGGCGACTGTCATCAAATGCTGTTGGAAATTAAATTCCATTTAAAGCCATTTATCGTATTACACTCATACAAACAAGTGAACTAATTCATTTGGGTATTAGAGAGCCATTATTTCCCATCAATTGGGGTTCACTAGGGCATCTAGTTCCGCTTAATACACTGTTGATTATTAGTTTACAGGCATCGTGATATTCGATTTATTCGTTATAGCTTAATTAACTGAATATTGCGTAAATGGTCGTGTTTATCAATGGTCCACCGAATAACAATTACAGGATACATAAGCCAAAGTCACATCTTAAGTTCATAGTTGAATTACCGAAGGCTCATTGAAATGCGTAAATCACATACATTTGCTGGTAATTAATTTATGGTCGAATAATAAATTTTATTTCTCATAAAAACTCCTAACAATTTTTGTTCATATGTAGATATGAAATATAAAGAAGAAATGTAATATATGAAAAAAATTGTTTATTATTGCGGTCAAATAACCCCAAGTTGATTTTAATATTCTAACCTGAAATATTTCCGACTAATTATATACTGAATTCATTCAAATCTCATTTAAAAATAATTACACATCACTTATTTAGATTGTTTTTCACATGTGTTCTATAATATTAATTTACTATACTTGGTGCGCGTTATATCGAAACAATTAAAGTGCCAAAATCTTATTTCTAATAGATACTTAATACTTTACATGTTAGTTAACAAAACTGTCAAATAATTTATGAAATAAAATAATTATTTAATTCTCATTCAGTTGTTAAACAAAAATGTTAGCTTAAGAGTTCTAACGATTCAAGTGAATTAACACATTGAAATTGCAAGTATTTTGAGGCTGAAAATAAATTTTTGCGCCAACATTTGATATACCATACTTTTTAAAAAGTTGCTAAATGCCACAAGTTGAATCAATACTTCAAGATTCACTCAAGTGCACTTTCTTTTTATCGCTGACAATATAGTTTTTTTAAACATTCGAATTAGGGTTCGAAATCGATGAAAAATATTTTCTCATCACGAATTTATCGATAATTTAATATAGTACGTTTAATTCTAAACTTCATTACGCTTTAAAACATGTTGCAAAAATGTCCTAAGATCCCCTTTGAACACCAACTATTTGAGATTGATGATTTTCGCGCATGTAACCTGTCTCAACTTTTTCATATAAACTTGATGAATTTACCATTGCATTAAAACACGCGAATAGTTTGATGATTGCTGTACCGCTGGCTACCTTGTGTTTATCTACGTACAATTCCTAATCATGAAGTAAATTTAAAATCTTAATTACTACGTGACAGCTTTATAGAGATAAAATGATAAAAACATCTGATGTTTGGAAATATGACAACAGGGCTAGCACTTCACATCAAGAATGTTTATCAGATTATTTTGAGTCAGTTAGAACAATATGACAATGGAATAAAGAGAACAGTTGATTCGTTTGTCCCTAGAAAATCAACGAAAGATATCTTAAAAATTGCATATCTGAGGGTTTGAGCTTTCGTTGTGTTGCCAACAGTGATTCTATTCAATTCAGTTTTGAAAAACGAACTAAGGAATACGATAATTCCCCATACGTTTGCGTGAATATGCTTAAAATATGGTGCTTTCTTTCTACGAAGAAAAGAAACCCGTTAAAAAAAATTTTAGACAAAGTTACAACTCATGAAACGTTTTCTATGACTCTTGATGAGTATACTTCTCTCCATATCAAACGATTCATAAACATTAATACTCATACTATGGAAAAACAGTGGTCTTTAGAAAGGATGTTAATCAAAGAATAATAAAATAGCATAAATTATCACGAACTAGCGAATAATAGACAATACGGGGTTGATTCATATGACTGAACACATCGTGCCTTTTTACCACGATGGTGCATCTGTTGTGGTGAGATTGAGTTGACAAACAGCTTCAGAACATCAACAATGTTTCACACACGGGATATATTTAGCGGACGTTCTTCACAAGAATATCACTGATGATGTATATTATGAAGTAGGTCAAGATAGTTCTGAAAGTGATGATAACATTGAAAACGAATATATCCAACCCTTACTACTCAATGGTGACTACCTTAAGTTGATTAATACAATGCGCCGCGTTTGTCAAATGCTTCAGAAATCTCCCGTAAATAATGAATTTCTTCAAGAATTTTTCAAATCAGAACATGGGGGACGTGAACTATAATTATTCCTTGATGTTAAGACTCGCTGGAACAGTTTACTTGATGTGCGATTGGTTTTATAAACTAATATCATGCATGATCTCACTTACATTATCTACTACATGGTTCTGAAATAATATCAAGTGCAAATTCATCAAACTTGGACATACTACTTTCGTTCTTATGTCAATAGGTCAAATCAAAATATGTATGAGTGTCCTCTGAAGAGTTTGAAAATGTGAAAAACTCGACGATTCAAAAGATACAAGTACAACGTGTTTTCATGTTGACGTGGATAAAGATGATTTTAAAAAGGTCTCGATTCTGTTCTGCGAAAATTGGATAATAACGACTCAGAGTATAATTTTCAATCTAGAATATTCAGTGTTGCAAATAAATTTGAATTGTTTGAAATCAAGAAAGAAGGTTGCACCGTACATACAACGCCTTAATAACTATTAAATCTACATGTTTTGCATATACAAAAGCATTTTCAGTAGTGGGATTATCTGTAACAAGGATTCACGGTAGCTTGTCCCCAGACACTGGTAACGTGGTGTGCTTGTCAAATAGCTATTTGCAAAAGAAGAGTCACCAGAAAATAATTATTCCTTACCGATTCCCATCTTATTTTGTAAAATTCAGTTTTTTGCATTTTATTCCGACTCAATAGAATTTGAAAAAATTATCGATATTTAGCGAACCCTGATTTAGAATACGCACAAAAAAGTATTTCCCAAATCTCGTTAATTGTTGATATCCATTCAGCGATTTATAATCCTTTAATCTTATTAATTTGATCATCAAATAATTTGTGCCATGTTAGTATCACTTTAACACTCTAAATGTATTACTTAATTTGTTTAAATTGATCCAACTTGTCAAATTGAGTTTGTGATGAACAGATGTATCCTGTTGAGAGTTCTGCATCACACAAATGTCTGCGCAGGTGCTTGTTTGAACCCAGTCAGCATTATTTGGCCAGTCGAACTATGGACGATCAAGAATACGACCCATCAAACCCATACAACTACAAATTACCCACAAAAATTTTAGCCATTCCAGCTGTGTTGGTTTTCACATTTTTTGGTAGGTTTTCAATTGGCTGTTATTGGTTTGATTACCCTTTATGATACAACGTATAATAGGCTATCTGATGTATCTTCTGTTGAACTATTTAAAGAACAAAGAACTATCCAAGCAAAACAAGAAGAAACGTATAAAGAGAATGTGACGGGCGTGTTTTAGCCTAAATACGAACTTTAATTTAGCGAATCTCAGCTTCTCAATTATTACAATTTGTTGTATTGATATCAATTTGCATTCAGATATTTAAATTTATTTATTTCGGAATTTGTTATAGTCGAATTATTATAGTAAAATTTTATCAAGCAAACGGACCGATTTTGCGCAGTTCCATAAACAATGCTAACCAGAGTACAAACATAGTAGAATGCGGTCTACAAATTGCATACGACCCAAAAATAGTTTTTAAGTTGGTTGTTGGACCTGAAGAGATTTCATGATTTGTCCAATTTGATTGTTCGTGTACTTCAATCGTTTAATAGGCGTTGGCTCAGTTCATTAACTACTTTTTCACACGTATCCTTCGAATCACTAATCTCACTGACCGTTTTCAATAGGTCAGATATGTTACCTATTTTATTTTCTACAAAAAGTTATTGTCGTGGTCGTCAAATGTAACATACGTTGATCTTGAAAGAATTTGATTTTTGATATCTCTAAAAATTCTCTGTCATTCATCAATAAGCTCAAATCATTCTCTAATATTCTAGCGTCTTTCAAGCCTGAAAACTCCTCCATAACAGAGTGAAAAACTACTCTTAGTTAATGCCGATTTTGAACGAAACTGAGCTTTCTCGGAATTGCGTCGGCACTTTATTTGAAGTTGTTCGATGTATGTTGTTAAAAAATGTGCCCTTTTTAATTTCCGCAATTTAAATCTCTTGATGATGTCCTATAACTTATGTTATTTTTACGCATTTCAAATATTACCAAATTGAATATTTGCTCGCAGTTAACAAGCTAGTTGATTTTAGTTAAGTCAACGTCAAAAATTAATTTGTCGTCATTTCTATCTAATTCCCACGCTATAACTCCAACCAAAGTGTTACTTTTTAATTGCTACATTTGAATGAAATATTTTACTTAAATTAATTTTTAATATAAAATTGGCTATTGTATTTAAACAAGATATAAAAAATTAATTAATCTGTTAAAATAAAGTAATACTGTATTTAAATGAAATGGTATTCCTTAATTGCTTCGTTGTCACAAATCCATCGACCGTTACTTTGTTTTTTGTTAACTATTTAATAAAACACCGGAAATATGCTACTGTTGCTGATATTTTATATTTGTATTCAAACGATATATCACGATTAATTGTTAGTTACTTCTATCTATACAGAGTTGATTGGGTTTCTTACCAATTACTTCGCCACCATAAATATTTTGAAACATCGTAAAATAATTAAATTAAAAAAGGCGTCCAACTTAACTTCTTTATCGTGCAAAATTGGATGACAAATATTTATAACTTGCATTATAGTTGTGCAATTTAAATGGAATATCATCACTTGGTTTTTAAAATAATTAGTTTCATGGTATGAAAATGGAAGCACAGGGTTTCTATAGTTAATTGTTTTACATTTTTATTTATTAGTTTACAAACACTAGTCAAATATTATATCCAGATTAAAAAAGTTTCTAATAATACAATTACGACATGTAAAATGATTTTATATTTTGAAATATTTTAATACCAACGTTTTTAAAGCAGAAAATTTGAACAGGACACGGCACTCACTAACTAATAACTCCCCAATACACACACTACAGATAAATAATGCAGCGCAAATTGAGGAATACTATGGTCTCTAAGAGACTGTAGTATGTTGGCAGCAACAAATAAAAAACTAAAAACCACCGAAGCTCCAATAGATCCGTCTAAAAAATAAAAAAACCTAAATAAAATTCCACCAAATCTTACGTTCATGAATAACGCCTAGAGTTGTTAAAATGCCCCAAATAAATAATATACCGAAAGAAGACAACGATAGCATTATTGTAATCGGTAGTAGTCTCACGCATTGGACACTACAAACAATCATCTGAACTTGGTTCCAGTTGCGATCTTGTACTTTATGGAGAAAGCAATAATGATTTTGGACGCCAGTCTGTCCGACAGTATTATTATCAATGTGTTCAAATACCTGAATTATGACACTGCTCTAACTTTTTCAATGGTTGTACACAGTGATATTGTGCTTTTCTGAACATTGCTATTGTAGGTTAATAAAAATACCAGAAAATTATTTATCAACATTCGTCCGTACGTACTGAAACGCACTAGTTTTAGCGGCAAATATCCTACCGCCAAAAATGTCCATGTCTTCCAAGAGTAATTGCCTAACTAAAATATTAGATATCGATATATTTATGCGTTGTATTATTGACATTAACCATCGTTTATTAATTTCCACTATAATCAACTAACCATATGACCAATACAAGAGCTAGCGAATATGGCAACATCGAAGCAATGATTAAACTGTTAGTCGCCTATATATGCAGTCAAACTTATAGTAATTTTTAATGTAAAATTGAAATCAAAATACGGCAGATTGTGATCAGGCTTTCAAAAACCAACTCACTGTGTTCAACATAACCAAGCTATTGCTCAAATTAGAAGTGACACTGATGCAACAACTCGGGGCGTCAGGCATGGTGGCGTTGTTGATAAAACCACCATGGGGGCATGCAGAGTGTACAAAAGCCAAGTTGTTTGGGATGTTCAAATCCCAACTCAAGCTGATGTTGATGGACGTTGAGGGCGACGTGAATCCATGTTTTTATGAACTCTACTTACATGCACTGTATAGACTGTGTACGAATGTGAAGAGGAAAAGGTCCATCTCTCCAACTTGGTGTTGTTTATGTTCCGCGTATGGGTAATGCATGCAAAAAATTTATTCACAGCTTTTTATTTTTTTAATTATTAAAATATCCAACTATTAATTTCATATGTATGTGACATAATTATCTAATTAACGAAGGACTTATACGACCCAACAGACGGTGCGCTGGTTGAAAAAACCAGACAATACACCCACAATCATCATGATATTCAATCAAACTCAGTTGTGTCACTGTGCCACTGGCTGAAATTCAGCACCCTCAACTTTTTCTCCCAAGAAACACTCTTCACTGGAAACCAGCGTTTAAACACTGCGTTTCTTCGTAGAATCGAAACGCGCGCCAAAAAATTTAATTCAGTGTCCTTGAAAGGGTTTTTAGCCGGTTATTGGTCGTCCATTAGAAATTCTGCGTCGTTGAGTAATAACGCGATCGAAGTAGGTTGGCAACAAATAATTTCATTTAACAAAGAGTCATAGTATTTCGATGAGTTCAGTCGTATCACTTCGAATATGTCCTTTCCTTTGAATTGTTTGGAGCAGTTGTAATATTCATAGATTTATTAGTTCGTATGATTGGACACATTTAGAGAGTCACTGACAGAAATCTTGTTTGAAAGTGCCATCAGTTTCCAACTGGACCCGATTATTGTGCACATGAGTCTGATGTACGTGAGCGGTTTTATGCATCAACGGTCTATGAACTGGACTAAGCTCGCTCCTGTCGGTTTATCTGCTATGGTTTTAAGTTCAAAGTTTTACATTATTTTTATTGTTGGTAAAAATTTTTAACGGTTTAATCCTTTAGAGTGTTCCAAGGTAACGATATGAGTTTCGCTGTCGTAGACGCAATGTGCTGTCTTGATGGTTTGGAGTACATCGATATATACATGTAATTTTATCTTTGTTATTGAATTTAAAGTGATTTATAAAACTACAACATATTCGCATTAATTTTATTGATTGTTTTTGTCCTTTGCCGATAGTTAAACCGTGAAATGGTTGATTATTTGTAGGATTATAGCCGAACTACTCTCAACCAACCTGGAGAACCCCTACTACTTAACTACCTACGCAGTTGTTAACATCATTTGCATCTATCTCGGGGTATGCATAATTAACATGCATTAATTAGGTTTGATCAAATTGTATTTATTATTAATTTTAAAAGATTTTTACACGAAATAACTTGTTGAGGTTATTAAGTGTTTTTCGCGTGGATAATTATTTTCTAGGTAAATAATGAGTTCTTTGAAATCACTCACTTCTTCTGCGATCTCCTTCTAATGAACACAACAAAAAAACACTAGTAATAAAATTTGGTGGTCTCGTTAACACCAAATTAGTGACCAAATGATTTACATTTATTATTTTGTTGTCATCGCTTCCAATATTGTTCCATTGAGCGGTAAATAATGTTTAACATTTTTTAATGGTGTACCCTAGAGACACAACTCGATTTGGTTTCACATTTGCCGGAACAATTGAAACTGCCGTTACATTGTTGCCGTGGTGTCTACGAGTAAGTTGCAATAAATTCGGTTGTTTACTGGAGTTTATAGATCCATCTACACGTTATACATCGATTCACCCATGGTGAATATATTACAACAATAGTAACTTCATCGATGAGCAAACACGTGTAAATTCCAATAGTTATTGTATGAAATGCAACCCTAGTACAATTAAAAACCCTTTCCCATTGCATGAAAACACTTTTTCTTACACCATTGAGAATCTAATGGAATTAGCTGGTGAATGCTGCGTATCTTCACAAGATACTGTTGACACAGTGGACTGCTACCAAAGTATTTTACGGCTTGACTGAGATTTTTATTTGATTGGTCAAGACGCTACTGCAATCTACCGACTAGCATAAGATTAAATTCATTGAAAATAATTATTTACCTTTTTCTCAAAATGCAAGGGAACTTCATGTCATTATTCGCTGTGTCGTCTGCAGTAACCGAGCCGTCCTATAATAATTTTGTAAGTCGTACTTATAATGCGACTCGCTCTTATTATTTCAACCTCTGCTTTTCGTAATGCTATATTTTATTTCCATCTTTATAATTATTATGTGTTCGAAGTGCTTTTGATTAATGATGGTGTTTATGGGCGCAATAATATTACCTTACTGAGCTCCTAACTGCATAGTTTCGATAGAGAAATAATGAGTTCAGCCAATAACTTGATTACTGTTCCAAAAATGTGGATACCCTATCAGAAAAATTCACTATAAATTTTTTTATAATTTATTTTACAACCAGCATTTATTACGTCTTTTTTTAGCATTTTTGATCGTTAGATGTTGTTCACGTTCATTCATAATCTTGTCAGTCATACTAATTACTTCCTCGCCCCAGGCAATTAGTTATGTTAGTCTTAAACGATCTTTTATTAAGAACAATACAGTATAATTAATTGTTTTATAGCTATCAATCGAATTACATCGCTTTCTCACTATAAGAAGCTACAAATGGTTACTAATTGTGTCTAATTCTTTAAACAAAACAGATTTTTTTACTTTTGACATTTAATTCGATTACTTTCATCACTCAAGCAATTAGCTAACTAATCTTTTCTTAAATTTCAAATGCCTGGTTTGTTGTTTCGCATCCGGCAATTAAGGTGGATTAACTATTACCTCCCTCAAATTTATCATTATAATCAAACTTTTAATACTTTCAGTTATCCAACAAATTAGTTGTTATCTTTTTTCTACAAGAGTTGAAAGTAGTTGGTTATTTGGTAATTGAACAAATAAGCTAATTATTTACTTAGCCATCTGTTATATAATCCTTCGTATGATATTTCATGCGGATAATTGGTTTATTGTTCAGGTTATTATTGTAATTGCTTTGTGTTATGAAGTAACTATTTCAATACATGTCAAACAATGGCCTATCATTACTAAAGTTTCTAGTGTAATCCATCGCAATTAACATTTCCGTGTAAAACAACCAAAGTTGATTGATCTATTGTATAATTTAACTGGTTAATAACTTGTGCATTGACATATGCGTGAGTTGTTGTGGCAATTTGCACGAACAATTAAGTTTCGTGTAAACAAACTAATAGTCGTGGTTGCCCTGGAAAACTACGTGAATAATTCATTCATAAATAAGCGCAGTATCGATTTTGTCATATAACTAGTAGTAGAGGAAAAATGAGCCACTTTAACAGTCGTCATGCTGCAGCAAATAAATCTCCATTTAAAAGTTACTAATCGTCATGACGTTTATTCCACCTTTAGTTTGTGAAATTTATTCAATTAATGTAATAAATGGCGTACTACAAGAGATGTGAAAAGAATGTAAATAGACCCAGCTAGAATTAACCAACCACGTCAGTTTCTGTGCTAATCGTAAATATCAAAGGATAACATAATGAAATAGACAAATAATTTAATGCGAAAGAACCAAGCCTCAAATCTATATAGACAAAGTACACAGCTTTAAAGGAAAGTCATCTGCGATATTTGTAACGTCGGAATTGGAACCAAAGTTGGAACATTCCGTTCTCGAATTGACAGAGAAAGTTGGAACGATCGCCGACGTCCCATTCGCCATTAACAATTTTGAAAGCAATATCCTTATATTCAATTAAAAAAAAAACATGGAAGACATCATACTTCATAAGGAGGGCCTCCGGAGAAAATTAAAATATTATATTCAGAATTATCATGGCATTTATTCTATATACACATCAATTGAGTAACTCCAAATATGTGTTACCACTGTGTAGGACGGTGTTTTTGTGATGTCCAATAAGTTAGGATAGAATATCTATAAATTTAGATTAGTTGCTGTACGAATGGTAATATTTTTTATTAAATTTAAAGTTATCTACTATATATAAACTAAGAATACAGAGAGACACACATTGAACTTATAACCCTGGATAACTTTTGGTGGTGGGTTATCGACATCGTAGTGAGTTTGATTGTATTTGTTCCATTCAAATCCCTACATACAAATAACAATCACTTTTGTTTACTCCTAAAACAAATACAGTATTTATTCTATTGTAATATTTGGGTTTAATGAGTTTATATTGGGTGGCGATTCTCAACGTGTCCTTTAAACAAATGAATCATCCAACAAATAAATCAGTTAAAAACATTGTTTTGAGTGAACGACTCTTGGTTGAACTCTTCTTCGTCCTCGTCAAACTTTCGCTGGGATTCTTCAATATAGAGCCTCATGGACTTTTTATCCTGCAATAGATCAAATAAACACGTGTAAACAGGAAAATAACAAACATCCGCAATTTTGGGGCCATTTAAAACATAGTCTTGTTGGTTTTTCTGTAAGGAATATATACAAAACTGTAGTAGTTTAGTTGAAAACTACGAGTTCTGTATGAAAAACGTCTTCATCGAGCACTTCGATCTACATAAATGTCAGTGTAACTTAAGCTCAATAACTTTAAAAAGGTAATTTGACGCACCTTTGAACCGAGCTTCGGCCTAGAAATAAGAGGGGGACTGTAACATTCAGCTAGGTAGGGCTCTCTAACCGCTAAGTCGATTTATAAGCATATGAGTACGCACAAAGCTACTGGACTTATTGGTCACTTCTTGGACTTTGAAGGTGTCCAAGTGTTGTGTAGTTCTCAATATATTCATTAAATATATACATACATTATTGTAATGATACTTCACAGTTGTCATTTGTTCGTCGTTATCAGTTAACTTTGTGTTATTCTAGTGCATAATTGACGGAAAATCAAAAATTAAACTACTTTTGTGTGCATTATGGCGAGGCGCTCTTTGGCTATATCCTTGTACCTTTGCGTAGTAGTGAGTGAAGCCAACTTGACCCGCAGTCGTTTCAAAACCGAATCCCAGTACGCTAAATCTAATTGGAAAAGTGAGTAATGCCACCAAATACTAGTGTCCATGTTTGAGGATTTCAGTGCGTTAGTCTTTTCCAACAGTTGATTTTGGAGTATGTTTAGTTGATCAACGGTTTTGCCAATGAATATTTTGTCGATATCTTCCCTGGTTGTCTTGGTGTTGGAATATTCGACTGCATGCCGTCCTTTGTGTTGAGTCTTGTGGTTTTTATGATGTAATGCCTTTTGTTCAATTATTTTGTCGTCAATCTTTTGTTCGATAACCGCAAGAAGGCCCTGAAACGTGTTTGTTGGTTGTATTTATAATCAAACAGGATAGAGCACCTTCCAAAAACGAACATTTGACTCTGAGTCGAATTTGATGTACAAACTAACGTCATGAGACAAATTTTCAAGATCATCCAAATGCAATTCCTAGATTAATTAGTAAAACACATTTAAAATTTTAAAATATTTATTTCGAATTAATTGTTTTAATCAAACCACATATTTTCACACATTCGAGGGAACATACATTTATCAACTGAATAGGCTCAATCATTTTAACTTTATTGGTCAGATCTTCATCGTTATCACTGCACAAAATGTCTTGGTGGATGAAGGACGCTAATAAGTCGATAGGCTGGTCTATAACGAATTTTGTTAAAATATAACAATTTCTACGTGAAAACGTAATTTAAAAATAACAATTAACGCAACATATGATTTTATACGCCGTCCATTCTTTATTCTAATTCTGGATCGCTGCTTCGCTTGCGAATATTCAAACTAAATTAAACTATAGTGCATTTACAGATATTTGCCGGACTTCGTTTTCCTTTTCCAAATACTGCTCGTAGTTTTCATTGTCTTTTTTTCGAAGCTCTGCGTCCTATAAGCAATATCAACACGAATATTTCCGTTAATTTATGTACTCTTTCGTTCTGCTTTATTGCGAGTTCCTTCTCCCTCTCCTATACACATACACGTGAGTCGACTACTCAAGTGTGAGAGTGATTACTTTTCTTTGGATTTTTACTTTTTCAAGTTCAATCTTATCAACTAAATATAGTAGATAATAAAATTCAGATAATTACCAAGGTTTCTTTATGTTTTTGTTCTAGGATTGCGTTTTTAGTTTCGTTGTCCAATTCATTCAATCCTTCTTGATCTAATTTCTATACAACTCTACAATATCTATAGGTAACACTTGAAATACTTTTTTCCACAGAAATGACTCCGTTGAGTTGGACTTTTCGTTACTAGAACTCATTGCAACGTTGAAACGGCTTGACGGACTTTTGTGACGCACGCGTGCGCAAAAATGGAAAGTGATGATGAAACTTCAAAAAAACCCCTAAAAGTGGAACAGTCGACGGTACTATAATGCGTCAACTTTATGTAAAATGTCACTCGAATTTTTTAGTTGATAGACCTAGTCTCAGAACTTAAACGAAAGGAATTGCTCAGCAAAAAGTTAACCAACGTCAATCGTTCCGTTTCTGCAATCCAGGCCACCACAAAAGACGCCATTGAATACGATGACTATGTGGCGAAAAACACCTTTAAAAAAGTATTCCAGTAGTTCATTGTAAACTGTTAGAACTCGACACATTTAGATTGTAGCCAATACTGGAAAATTCCTCCAAAAAGCTACGTCCAAACAATACGAGCACTTCCCTCCCAAAACTTCTGGCGAAGATGGTTCCACAAAAAACGTTAACGAAATAAAAGAGGACGAAGAAATCGTAAAAAAACTAGCGGAAAGTAGAAAAAAATTGGAAGAAAAGGCCAAAATCTACGACAAACTACAAGAGGGTCTTCTTCACGGTATCTTGGAACTCAACTTTTAATTCCATTCACCTTTCTACATATCAATTGATCTAATAAAATTATTTAATTATTGTGTCAAACGATTTATTTTTGGTTAGCTAAGTAGATAACTATGAAGTTTACACGTGGTTTTCAAATTGATAATTTAATAACTGTAATTGAAATTAATGCCTCATTGATCAGTTGATTCGTGAACAACTAGGTGAGCATCGTTAGTATAATTACTAGTTGGTAAATATTAACGATCTGCTTTAGATGAAAAATAGTTTATTTGGCTAGTAAAAAACTAACATTTATCTAGATAGCCCAGACGACCAAACCGGTGAGCACCAATATTTGGTCGACTTTGACACTATCCAAACCGCAAACGTTGAAAAGAAACTCGAACAAAAAAAGTTCATCCGCTACTGACCCACTTGAGTAGAGCGTATAATTTAGAATTTCGCTTGCAAAGGCAGCCGAGTTGGCGGAGAACGAATACTTTGAAGAACGCAAACAAATGTGGCTTGATAATAAATCGAAAAACAAACTCGTTGAGCATTATCAAGATGTGATCGAAGACGGTAGACACAATTCAACAACTAAATTAAGCTTTTTTAGAGCTGCGCGAACATGGAACTGGTTATTTCAAATTTTCCACTGATGAAAAGGAAAGAGAAGCTCAACTGGACCTTTTGAATCAATTGCGTTCAAAAACAGTGCAGGAGCGAGAGAAAACCGACCAACGGTTACAAAGCCGGCATCAAACTATCAACAAACGTCTCGAGGCTGTTAGAAAACGACGCAACATGAGCACCCACCCAGCAACACCCGAAACAAAACAATCTCAACCATGTGCTTCACACTCTTCGGAACAAATTTTTACCGATGATCTAATTGACGACTTTCTAAGTCAACAAAAACACTCAACACGCCCAAAATAATTTGCCGTTCTATAACTATTAATATTCAGGACACCTTTGTTGTACATAGTGTTAGGTTAGTGTGCGTTATAAACGCGTCATTCGAACTATTATAATCTCTCGGGCGCGTTCGTATTAACATCGTTTATAGTTTTATGGTAGAAGGTAGTTAATTTGATAATTTATCTGCCTACATTTGAGAAGTGGCTGAGTTTAATTTGACATTAGACGCTATCAAAGTAGCCAACAAGACAGTGCGGGATTCAAATGGTTTGATACTTCAAAACTTTGACAATTTGGTATTATGTCAATCAACATGGCCATGATGATTGGTATTGTTTAGCACATCAAAGAATTGAATCCATTGCACAATGAAATTATAAGCAGACAGGCTACTATAAATATAGGTGTGTGGGTTGGAAAGAGTCAATTTTAATTCCAATTGGATAGGTACGATTGGGCACGTAGCTCATGGTAAGTCCACAGTTGTGAAGGCCATATCTGGTGTTCAAGTAATAACTTTGTCTCAAACGTGTGCCAATAACACTTTTGTAGACTGTTCGTTTTAAAAATGAGTTGGAGCGCAATATTACTATCAAATTAGGTTACGCCAATGCTAAAGTAATATTCAATTGGCCTTTGGTTTTTATATGAATGTGTCTTGTGTTTATAGATTTACAAATGCGACAATAAAGAATGTCCTGCTCCTGGCTGTTATTGTGCTCGTGGAAGTGGACATGTGGATGTTTTCCAGTGCACTAGATCTGGATGTACTGGAAGCTTTACCATCATTAGGTATCTACAAAATTGGAACACTTTACATCTCACACCTTATTGATAAAATTATGCTGTTTATTTGTTAAAATAAACACCCTTGGTTAATGTCGATAATACTGAACTATTTATATTCAACACTGATAATTAATTTAATTTTGCTTTTTTAGACATGTCTCGTTCGTCGACTGCCCCGGTCACGATATTCTCATGGCAACTATGTTAAACGGAGCAGCTGTCATGGACGCAGCGCTACTACTTATAGCTGGAAATGAATCTTGCCCACAACCTCAAACTGCCGAGCACTTGGCGGCCATTGAAGTGATGAAATTAGACAACCTTATTATCCTTCAGAACAAAATCGATCTCATCAAACAGAAGCAAGCCGAAGAACAATACGGTCAGATCACCAAGTTCATCAAGGGAACAATGGCCGAAAACTCTCCTGTTATCCCTATTTCGGCGCAATTCAAATACAACATTGACGCGGTGTGTGAATACATCGTAAACTGCGTCCCTGTTCCACCAAGAGACTACGAAGCTCCAGCCAGACTTATTATCGTTCGATCTTTCGACGTCAACAAGCCAGGATGCGAGGTCGACGACCTCAAAGGTGGCGTCGCTGGTGGTAGTATTGTTCAAGGTATTATGAGGGTCGGTCAAGAAATCGAAATACGTCCCGGGGTCATCTCAAAAGACAGCAAAGGAAACCTTCGTTGTAAGCCGATTCGCAGCAAGATCATTTCGTTGTGCGCTGAAAGGAATGACCTTGCTTATGCTACTCCCGGTGGTCTTATAGGTTTCTAACATGTGCGCATCTACGTTTTAATTTATTCGTCGTATAGGTGTTGGTACAACGATTGATCCTGCTCTTTGTCGTGGAGATAGAATGGTCGGTCAAGTACGCACTCTCTTAAGTCACATGCTTTTTTGCATATACTTTTATTCAATCTATTCCACTACATTTAATTTTTAGTTACTGGGACAAATTAACACGCTGCCAAAGGTTTACTCGTTTATAGAAATCAACTTTGTCCTCTTGCGAAGATATTTGGGTGTGAAAACTGAGGGCGATCAAAAGGCTGCCAAAGTAACTATTTTATTTGTTTAATTATTACATTCAATTGTTTCTTTGTTGTGGTTGTTAGATGATGCTTATTTTAAAGCTAGCTTTGAATTAAACCAACATTAATCAATAATCTAGATTAGCAGTCTAAAGAAAGGAGACACACTGCTCGTTAACATTGGCTCTCTCTCCACTGGATGTAAGGTGATGTACGCCAAAAGCGACCTTGCGAAGCTGTCGCTAACCCAACCAGTGTGTACAGAAGTGTATGAACGAATCGCACTCAGTAGAAAACTTGACGACCATTGGCGCCTTATCGGTTGGGGAACCATTCTCTCAGGTGCCGAAATAGAAACACTGCCTGCATCCTAATGGAAAACACGTTGCTATTCTTATTCAACCTCATTAGCCACGCCCACTTGTCCATATTTTAATTTAGCGTAGATACACTGTTTCACTTGAGCCTTGTGCTCCGAAAATGCGAATGCTGATTAAATTGTTTTTTACTGGCGTGCGCTCTTGTTTACTCCTCGAATGTTATTTGTATTGTATGGGAGATTGTTTCGAGGGGGTTATGTGTTAGTGTTTTCAACAAATTTAACAGTGCGTTTGAGTTTTCGTTTCAACCGCCGAAATTTTTGACATTAATGCATTCGGTTACGTGCACTTTCGCCAGTATGCGTATGTACTCGTAAATAGTCATTTAAATTTTTTGGCTTATTTTGTTGAGTTATAGCTATACTTTTATATATCCATGTTTTTACAGTAATAAAACTTTATAACTCTCACTGTAATTGTGTACCCTTATTCGCTTGAAATGATAATAACGGGTAAAGATTCCATGAGATTGGTTTTTCGTGCTGACAGCGCCGAAGAATAACATCAGTTGATCCCTTTCCACGATAAACATGGATCTGGTTGCTGACCACATCAAGAATATCTGTTGAAAAGTGTTAATTAATTATATTCAATTTTTACTCTCTGATTCACTTGCATAATTCGTTGGTAGTAGTTTCCATGATCAATATATCAGACATGTTGAATTATTATCTAACACTTAATAAGTATATCAAATGACTGAATATTAATTATAATGTTTTGGCGCCATCTACATTATTAAAGTGGTTGTAACTATAGACCGTTTAAGTATTTAAATTGAAAAACCCAGATCTAAAATCACTATTTACTATTTTCAATGACTGATAGAAAATTTCTAAAAACAACCAATTTAGTAGGATATCAAACAACAATTTTACTTCAAAATATTTAATTGCTTATGCGTAAGTTATATATAGTGTTTTAGTCGAATTGTTCTTTTATTGAGCTCCGCTTTATATTTTTAACAAATTAGACTTTCTTCAAAATAATTACTTTTACAAATATGGACTGTGTGGTAACAAGTATTTGTCTTATTTATAGTTTAGAACAGCGCTTCCCGATTGGGGGTGCGAGAAAAATTAGTTAATCCCCGTAAAGCTTTTTTTCACATTATGCTAATTTTATAACAATGTGCGCA
>JAOPJI010084477.1:20076-38944 GCA_027122695.1 Merluccius productus | reverse complement strand
TACGCATATAATCTACACACACTAAAAACACTTAAATAATGAGAACAGAGTTTGCACATGCGTACTGATGCGTGACAGACACACGGACACTACTCTTTTATATATATAGTAGATAGTAGATTCTATTTAGTGGGTCATAATTTAACCACCACATCCATGGACGCAATGAACAACTACATTTGCTTGCGATCAATTTGCAGTTTAGAAAAATCGCAACTTCAAAGTGTGATCTAGTTGTGATACAACCGAGTAAAAATGCGCGTGGGAAAGCCAGACAAATTCAGCAAGTTAAATTCAGTGCTTTCGGTGTTGCAGGAAGCCCAGCAACTCAAGCAGAAGTTGTTTGAAGGGCGTGGACTCGATGGGCGAATGCGCGTTGATTTTGGCGATCTCTCCCTTGAACTCCGAGTCCATGAAGGACTCGTTAAGTTGCTTCATGGCGAGTTGGCGGTAGACGTCCAGGATGGCGTCGACCTTCGACGGTTGGTCACTGGCGTAGTTTTCCTACGATTCAACGCAGTTCGGCGTTAACGTTTTAAAATTAGCACTGAAACGTACAACAAAAACGCGACGCTGCTTGGAGTCGCAAATTTCTAAGGTCGTCGCGGCGAACCAAGTGCATTTGCCCTCGATAATGTCCGTGCTGGATTTGCCTGTCACTTCGCTGTCTCCATACAAATCGAGGTAGTCGTCCTGCGGCGCCACACAAACAAACATAAATCTATGGGTCACCAAATATATGGATACTCACTTGTATCTGAAACAAAGAGCCGAATGCGACCAAATGCTCCTCGATGGTGTGGAAAATTCGACCGTCATTTTCGCAGTCGATACCCACCGGAGCATTACTCTAAATGGTGTTAGACTCGTCAAATTAATTCCAGTTGCCAGTAGGAAGGCCAATTTCAGCGGCAGGACGAACGAATAATACGTGGTTTTGTATTTGATGGTATTCGCATAACTGGCCAATTATAAACGCACACTCATCGCAAGTACTTTTCAAGGGTGAAGTTGACGTAAACTTGCTTTTTCGCCTGGCTGCAAAGCGTCATGTCGTAGTACTGCCCTTGGGTTGTGTAGTAGGAAATCTGAACCAAATGAACACTTGACACCCTCCACCAAGTGGATACTTGTCTGAAGGCGCAGATGATCTCAGTCAACCGAGGATGCTTCGACAGCACCGTCTCAATTATGTTATATAAACAGCACTCCATCATGAAAGCGTCGTTTATCGCCATCAACCCAACGTCCTCCTAGAACCAAATCAAGTGGCATTCGTACAACACAACTTTGACAACAACTACCAACTTGTACCAACAAGGCCTATTCCTCCGCAACGACGACTCGTCCATCACGTCGTCCAATATCAAAAACAACCCTTGCAGCTGGAAAACCTTACGGTTGGCACGGAAATAAAATTACAGCCTCGACGCACCACGCAGCCACCAAAACTTCGTCCAAAATGTCGTCCATTTTGTAGGTGTTGGGCAGAGATGTGCAGCACGCTTTGGTCAACGAATAGGCCAAACATCCTCGCATGTGTTTGCCTTCACAATTTAATTATTTTAGAGAATCCGCCAGAATGTGTAGTCACCATATATAACGTTGTAGTTGATCAGCTGCGTTGAGAAATGACTTTAGAAAATAAAAATGTGGGCGAATATACGTGTTTCAGGTGTGCTTGAAGTTGCTGGCCGAGATTAGTGGCGACTGGCACCTCTGGTAGTTTCGCCTCAAATCTCGAGTATGTGGTGTTGAAAAATCGCATGTCTTCTTTGAACGCGTTAGACGTGGCTATTTGCGCGGAGACCATGATTTGAGCTGAGAGATAACGCTTGATTTATCAGTACGTTCCGGGACGACTTTGAACGATATAACAATATTTACGTATATCTGTGCGCTAGTCTCAAAAATTTCAGTTGGACGCTTGTTTGTCACCCATTATTGTGGGTTGGCTTGATTTCGTAATGGTGTGTATTTAAATGGGACTGCGCATGTTTTTAATGGGCTCAATTAATTTATTGTTCAATTAACATTCTCTAGCTGATATTTGTTCTGAATCCACTGTACTTGGTTGAATCGGGACTATCAGAAACTAAATACATATTTCAGTGCTCAACACTTCAGTAGCACCATTCAAATTACTTCCCGCCCCGCACGTTTAATATCACCAAATAGTACGGTGACTTTATTCAAAGGATTGGTTAAGAGTGGGCCAGTGTGTTGATTGTACAAGTTTTGAAGTAACTATTCGAGGATTTGTTTACATAACAACGCACCATTAGAATTTGTATAAAATGTTGTTTACTTCCAGCGCGACGAAGGCATAAACAAGAATCGGCGCAGACGGAATTCTTTAAATAATACTATTAGCACATTTTGAACGCTCCGACCGCACTCAGATCTGCGGAACAAGCAGCCATGGGCGACAAAGATCCCAACCACGTCACCCCGTCGTTTTTGCGGGAAGTTTCTGCTGAGGTTTACGACAGTCTCTCTTCATCGACATCGTCCTCTAAGTCGGTGGACGACCTCCCCTCGAAAGCATCACAAATTCCAACCATTGGATGTGGTGGCGATGTCTACTCCATCTCGTTGAATGTTGGTCGCTACGTGCCCGACGAAATCAGTCTCAGTGTGAGAAACCGCACGCTCACAGTGAAAGGGCTTCATTCGAGTGTGACCAAGTATGGCTACGAGAAAAACGAATTCGCCAGAGATTTCAAACTGCCCAACGATGTGCTTGTTGACACCTTACGCTATGAGTTGTCCAGAGAAGGCGTGCTCAAGGTTGAAGCCGACAAAAAACCCCTCACTCGAACCCCTTTCAGAGACAAGTCCGACGCCAAGACTCTGCGACTTGTGCTCGATATCCAAGGCTATCGTATATATGAGGTCAAAGTTTCCCACCAA
Organism: Merluccius productus; assembly: GCA_027122695.1. Classification (NCBI taxonomy): domain Eukaryota; kingdom Metazoa; phylum Chordata; class Actinopteri; order Gadiformes; family Merlucciidae; genus Merluccius; species Merluccius productus. The sequence continues at coordinate 36,031 of JAOPJI010084477.1, read as the reverse complement.
GGCTCCATACTCATAGTACAAGGGTCCAAGCAACATTGCGACCCACAGAAGAATGTGCAGAGCTTCAAGAAAATCGTCGCTCTCTATCCTGACGTCGACCTCGCCACTATCAAGTGCAAACGCACCTCGGACGCCTATTTGATAATCGTGGCCGTGAGAGATCCCCACTTGATCGAGAAGGAGGCCAAGGTTGTCCCCATCCGATGGTCACGTTGATCTTTCAATTTTTACGCTTTTATCATTTTTATAACTCGAGTCATTTCTAACAAATATTCAAACGCGTGTTTTCTTGCTTAGTGGCTGTGTAGATAGTCAGTCTCATCTATCTACTATAAATATAAAAGAGTAGTGTCCGTGTGTACATACCAGTACGCATGTGCAAACTCTGTTATCATTATTTAAGCGTTGTTAGTGTGTGTAAAGTATATGCCTAAAATGATCTCTTCATATCGTACTTAATGAGCTACTTTGAAATTTTATAGCTCATATAGTCTTAGAGATATGAAGCATTTAAAATCGGGATTTGGATTAAAATGGAGATTAACATTATTTTTCATGATTCTTTCCCCAAAATTCTATTATTTTCCAACTGAATTATGTGTTTGAGCTTAATTTCTATATTTACACTGTTTTTGATGTATTGTTCGTTGTGTATTATATGTTTTTAGGTTTTAATAGCTGAAGTTTTGAACCGTCCTGAATATATTTAAGCTCTATTGAATAAATTTCTGTTTTCATTTTTTAAAATCAACCAACTAATTGAAAACTTAATTTAATTGTTACTGGGCAACGCCAGTGATTTCACGCTAGTAAAATAATAATGAAAATAAATAAAAAATAATAATTTCGATTTGTTGGTGTGTACATAAAATGGGCGAGGGACGGTTGTCCAACCACACGAATCCACTTGAATTCTCAATTTCGAAAAACAAATATTAAAAGCGCGTGCGCATTGTAATCACTTTTTAAAATGGGTTTGATCAGTCCCAAACCGTTTGACTCTGACAGCTACGGACCGCTCCCTTCCTACCTCGAAGAGTGCATCGACGACCACCAAGTCGCCATGTTCGGCACATACAAGTGCAGGTACTGCAGACTCACCTGCAAGCTGCTCAATACCAGAGCCATCCCGTTCAAAATGATCAGCACCTCCGACGGCACCACCTACCTCGAGTTGTCCAGGTACACAAAAACTATTGAGGTAACTAGCTCTGGGTCGATGCGGCTGCTAGTTGTTTAGGTGCCGCAAATTTTCATCGAAAAGAAATACATCGGTGGTTACCAACAGCTGAAAGAATGGGACTACGATGGAAAACTGGCGCAGTACTCCGACTATCATATGAATGGCCCCACTTCGGAACCGGCGTAGGGGATTTGTTATTTATTGAATTTTACGCGTCGTCTCCAAATTTTGTTTGAGCGTGATCTTTCTGAATCAGTGCGTCTCGATTGGTTGTTGTGTTCTTGCACACCTCCGGTTTGCTTTTACGGTTAAAGTGAGCAATGAAGTTCGCTTCACTGCATTCCACTGACAATTTCATTTACACTGCTATGCGGAGCACTAGCGTTAAAGCCCAGCGTTGCTTATTTATTAGGTGAAAGTTTAATTAAGTATTTTATTGCATTTAATTGAATTTTTTACTAATAATTTAACAACGAATAGTATAACTTAATTCTGAACTTGCTGCGTTAACAGTACATTTCACTAATTCAATGATGTACTTCACTATTTGATAAACTATTTATTAGCTTAGTTATTGTGTAAATTGTTTATAATAAAAACTGAATGTGAAAATACTTAAAAAGCCTAAACTAAGCCGTCATTATTGAAGCTATTGAGTTTGTCGATTGATTTTAATTGAGTTAAAAGAAGAGAATTGATCAATAACATTTACACAATAAGTTAAATTAAATTTATTCTGATAAAGAGCTATTCAATCAATTAGTAATCACTTTGATACTAAAAAATAAATCAACACTTACAATATAAATCGTGAAGTAGATCACTAAAGTTAACCCTTCCGGGACCAAGCGGGGTCATGCGTGACCCCAATTTTTGTATTGGGTATTATTTCCGCGCACAAAGTAATCAATATATGGAAATTTTCTGTAAGCTCCAAGGAAGTATGAATGATTATCTTCAATAAATTAAAGAAAGGTAGCAAGGTGTTTACTATGAAATATGGCATTGTTAATATACAGTGAACCCGTCTTTTGGACTTTAACTGCACAATATGGGTTGAAATCAAAACCATTATTACTTTAAGTGCTATTGTATCATATGATTCAATAAAACGTATTAAAATATGTTGAGGATTGTAATAATTCTAGTGTTTTTTATTTTTGCCGAAGGGTTATGAATCTCGTAGAGATAATCCTAGTATTCTTCTTAGAATATGACCTATTCTTATATTTGTATAGATCTGAATTAGTTTAAAAAATGTCTTATCAGTATCACTGTTGCTTCCAAAAATAGTAAAAGCTCATTAAATTTGTATCTATAAATAATCAAATAATTTTTCTGATTTTGAAGCACTAGGATTTAACTTTATTCATGATGCAATACTTATTAAAAAATGTTTGTTTTATTACTATAGTTGTAGTTACGCTGTGAAATTTATAAATTCATTCCATAATTTATGCTAACTATGATATTAAATAATTATTTTTTAAATTGTATTTACCATTTGTTGGTAATGTTATACAAGGAGCCAACATAATTCTAATTGTTTTAATAATCGTTATTAAAACATACATTATACACTAAATCATAAATTTTAGTTAGGTATAAAATGAAGGTAAAAATACGCTGTGAAAACACTCCGCAAAAGGAAAATTAATAGACATGGGCGCGTTTCCAACTGACTTCTTCTTCAAAACAACCTGATTTTCAACCATATTAAAAATTACAATAGTACAACAATGATTCTAATTATTATAACATTTTTTAGTTTATAATCGGATTACATTTTTGAAAATCGGTCAAAAACTAATGTGTTTAAACTTATGATAAATTAATTGAGTTAAACTAAAGTTAAAAATTGTATCCAAGTTTCCATTATATTAGTAGTGTTGTGAAGTGTGCGTATAAGGAAGAACATTTTTGAATTGAGTATTTGTGGCCGTACATGCGGACAGCGCTCGTCTATGTATATACAGACGTGGGTCATAATTAATAATAACACTTCAGCATGATATTGAAAAAAGCAAAGAAAACTCGTGTGATAAAGATAAATAGATAGATCGATATTGCTGAATAATTCAAATTAAGGTGACATCACTGCACAAGGGGCCAACGATCGCTGATGTCATTGAGTGTTTGTGCTTTCACGTCAGAATATATAGCAAGAACAATTGAACCCCCGCCGACTAAATTGATATTGTTAGTTCTTATTACCGGCATCTTCTCCAGAGAATATGGTTGCGGGTAACTGATCAACACTTGGGCTACTGAGTTATCTCCGAAACCAAAGGCTGAAAGGGAATATTTTGTTTCAGTCATGTCAATATTCCAATTTTGCAACAAAACAAGATGCTTGAAATCAGGATCATTTTCTGGCGGTATCTCAAAACTGAAAAATTTTGCTTTATCGGACCCAATTGTTTTGGTCCTATAATTGACTTCACGCTTGACCTTATTCCATAGGCCAGTCTTCTCTTTCACGCTGATAAAGTCCTTAAGATAACTGAAAGCAGGCATATATTCGTCGAGTTTTGCTTTATTAGATTTTATATTGTTAGTTTTTAGTATCTCAATGAGTTTAGAACTAAAGAGCTCTGATGCATTGGAGAGAAAAATACTACTGGCATAATACAATTTCTTTTCTGCATTAGCCTTCATATAATATTCGCCAACTTGATCTCCAGTCGGTAATTCTAAATCAATAAACAAAGAAATTAGTGTAATATAAAGTTACTTTCAGTGAACATTAGTGTAGTCGATTCAGGATATTGCCATGTTCCTTGTTGCACATATACAAAAGTTGGGAAAGTGATTGTATCAACAACACCATTGAGCACTTTTGAAAAATTTTTCACCTTTTCTATAAGTATAATATCTAAATATATATTGAATTTCCTCTTCGTTATATGTTTCAGTCCGTCATTCATATATTCCTCAAATTCAATAATTCTGATTATAGTGTCTGAACTTGGGATAACTTTAATTTCATGATAAAAGAATGATATGGGTATTTCTTTAATATAACTCCGAAATTCGCTTTGAGTTAACTGTTCGTTATTAATAGCAAGCCCAATGAATAAACCATAACTATTTGCTTTTATTACGAATGATTCGAACGGTTTTCTCAACTTTTCAACTATACCACCAGATGTAAACATGCCTTTACACGAGAAAACAAACGAATTCATTCCATTTTGGTTTAGAGTGATAAATAGTTCCATGAGATTGTCAAAATCACCACTGGTCATATCTTCACATTTTCCCCTATTTTGGTGTAATTCAAGATCGGCATAAAATTGAGCTCCAGTTGTTGGCATGCTCACCAAAACTTTATTTACTTTTGGAATAACTACCATGTAGTAAATAGAAACAGTCAGCAATGCCATTGCAATGGCAACTGCCAGTACTATTGATAATCGTTTGTACCATTTTACAGAACCCTCATCTTTTTCATTATTTTTATTTTCGTCAATACTGAAATTGGATCGATCTAAATGTTATAGCGTGTTGAGAACAAGTAGTAATTAATTTGACAATTACACTTTGGGGTAAGAGAAATCGATGTACTATCAGGTTGAAATTGCATCAAAAATCAATTTTTACTTTTTCGAAACAGACACGTTAACTCTTAAACATATACCAATTAGACATACATTGACAAAGAAATATTTAAAAAATTACCCAACCAATTTAAGTTTTTCAGCGACTGTAATTTTATGTGTACAAACGAAAATCCCAAAATCTAAGCTCTTTACCTACATCGGTACAATAAAAGTAAGCTTAACGTCTTAATTTTTAAAATTATTTTCTAAATTAACGTATTTTTCCTTTAAATAAAAATTTACTTATGTTGGCATGTTATAGTAAATTATAAAATTCAAACTTTTCGTTTTAAGTACCATCTAGTGAGCTTCAACTAGCTATATTCCAACAAATCACCCGTTCATTACTTCACAGTGATAATGACTGGGTCATAATCCGTGTAATAAATGAACGAGTAGTATTAAGCATAATCGTCATTTGATAACAGGTGAACTGTATATGCACTAACATTTCTAGAATAAACATTTGATATAAAATTAAGTTGTCAGTTGAAAGTCGCTGAAAAAGCAATAATATCGTGTAACGCAAATTTGATTAATTTTAAAAGTAATGTACATATATTTAATTTAAAACATAATTGATAACAGTGCATACACGCACCAACGTTGATTTCAAAAGTTTAACTACTAAGTAAGTAGTTAAACTACCACTACAATACACGCCCATTGACTCGCCTGTAATTAAAAATTTTCAACTTGTTTTTAAATAACTTTCTGGCTAACTCTGATTGTACCTTTATCCTAAATATTTCAACCTTTCTAAAATATGTTATCAGCTGATTTTGGATTTATATAGCATCTATATATATATTGAGCTGAATTTGTGGATCACATTTTTATAATGTACATTGAAAACAAACTCACTTGAATACAGCAAGTAAATTAAAGCTTATACCTTGGATCTCAATAGATTAATTTTATAGTAACAAGTCTAGAAAATGTAAAATTTTAAGAAACACACTTAGAAAGGGATTAAGTATTTTTTATGAAGACAACTGGTTCACAAAACAATACACGTATGTAATGCGTAATTTTTGAAGTAGTAATATTTAATGGTTGAGAATGCAATGGATGGTTAACTGCTTCTGATAGTTCCGATCTAATGATAAAATATTGTCATAATATATTCATATTACTATTGTACCTCAAAATATAAATATAGTACATTATAAGAAGTTTTGTAATTTTTTAATATTTCAAATATTATGACTGGTTTTGTTAATTTTATGCATTTCTAGATATACACCAATTATTTTACCACTGTTTTAGAAATTTATTAAGCTGATTAGGATTATTCGAGTTTTAATCATTTCATACGGCAAATGTTTGATTACTAATTTTTGAAAATGAGGAATTTAAAAGATTTAATTTAAAATCAAAATATGTATTAAATTTGAATGAAGTTTACAGGGTGTTACAAAATTGTATGAATAGCTATGTACCGAAACATATTTCTGATTAAATTTATCCCAGAGTTGATGACAAATGATTTAAGCGTGGTGGTATTAATATTTAAGTTTCATTTAGGCTTTTTAATATCCATAATCCCAATATAAATAATGAAGAAATGATGCTGAGTTCGCTGTATTATCTATTTGTATTTCTCTGTACAAGTGTGTATCTAAGCATCAGTTGAAATTTTTTTACACATGAAGTTTCTTTGTAATTCACATATTATTATAATGTCAACTTGCACTATATTGACGTTTGCTTATTTTAGTTGTGAGTTTAAACTAATAACTAAGACGGGCATTTTAGTTTATATATTACGTTTGGTTGTGATGAGCATTGTTGTTAGATAGTGTACACCGATAAACCCTCAGATAGCTCCATATAAAAGGACGTGTTTTTGCTTACACCTATATTATACAAACATAATTTACAATTGGTCAAATGAGTTGGGCTTGCACTTTGTGTTTTGTTGTTATTTGTAGTTTCATTTAAGTTGCTATTTTAAATCGATTTAGACTCATTCAACTTCAATTATTCTTTTCAAACCTACGTATTTTATTAATTGGGTTAAATAATTGTAAACTTTTAGTTTACAATAATACCCCAAGTTAAAGAACAATTAAGAGGGATCTTGAATGTGCAAAGAACCGCCAGCTTATTTAAATACGATCCCTATAAAGTAACTCGGTGTGTTTAGTTATTTCTCCATATGTGCAAGTAGTTGGTGATAATACATATATTCAGTGGACACTTGGAAAATGTTGTTGACGAATATCCAGAACCATGGGATATTTGTCATGTATTTGCCAACTGCAGAGAAAACACCAGTATGTTGGATATGTCTTAAATTTTTCATCGTATAATGAAGCTGAAATAATCTCTCTGAGATCAAAGACTTTGTGTCTTCCTTGTGTGGTAACACATAGTCCTACTTTAAATGAGTAATCGTTCTCTGCAGGTGACCTTGTACCAGTATCACTTAAGGGTGACTAGAGAAGGTCATAATTTTTTGAATCCGGTAATTAAAGGACATAATAAACTTACCTGTATTGCCTAAACTCGCAGGAACAGCTACAATTTGTTAAAGTTTCCAAGATTTTGTGTTTCATGGGAGACTACTGCTACGCCTTTCAAATTGCGTCAGCTATACGTATGTTTTTCTCTTAGCTTTTTCAATAGTTGTTTAATCCACACATTAAGTGTTTGGAATGAATTTTAACGTTTTTAAAATTAGTTCCCTACACCGAGGATTCACCTGCAAAAAGTCGTATCTATGACACTGTTGCTCGACTTGGAAATGACAGACTAAGCAAATTAGCGCTACACTTTGAGGTTTAGCCTGAACACTGCATTTTCAACTTTTGATTGATTGCACTTCATGAAAACCTTTATTTTAGAATAATTTCACTCTTGCTATTACACTAAACTTTTAATGGTTGTAAATATTCCGCAAAATACATATATCGTCTTTATATTTTATGTTTTTTAATTTAACTGGGTTTTATAACGAAGCATTTATTTAAATGCAGTGCAATTTATCACAAAAAGTTCTAAACTAATAATGTCGTATATCATAAAATTTTAATTTTAATACTAAACAATTTTTTTGAACAAATATTAATAGAATACATTCTCAAGTTTTATGAATATTTATTGTTATAAATTTTTTAGCAGGTTACAATCACTTTGTGTTAAAATGTCTGCTTATAATACAGTAAGAAATCGAGCGTTTATTTGTTAACTCATACAGACAAATAATAAATTTAAGTACGTTATACACAGAAGACTAATAGTTTGATTTGTGATTATAAAAAACAAGTAACCATCATTTATTTCATTCTAAAACGGACTCAACCAAAATTGCAACAACTTTATTATTTGTTTCAGAAACATACGTTGCTGCTACTAAAACTCCATATTTCAAAACCGAATTAGGTGCAGTAAAATTCATTTCATGAAAAGCAATAGAGCCGTTTTATAAAATAAATGTAGCTAATATTAAAATTTAAAGACGCACGCATGAAATAAATGATTAAGGTGTTTTATTTATGAGGAAAACGAGTTAAAAAACATGTGGAACCAAAACAAAAGGTACTACACACGTATAGAAATATTTTTCGACGAAACCAAATTTACTTTTTAAAAATTCAACGAATTTTTACTTGTTTCTGATAGTTCCAATCTAGTATTTCAAACGTTTATTAGTTTAATCATTCAGTTTGATATTAAGCTACGATTACATATAATAATATTTGTAAATTTTCTAACCTTGTGCATTATTAAATAAACGCAACAATATTTCATCCTCTTTTAACAAATATGGCAATTAATCTGAGTGAAATAAGAGCTATGCAATTTTTAATGCGTCCATTTTCACGTTTAATTTTTTAAACGTAGATTTCTATAAACAGAATAATTGCAGATTGAATTTAAAATCAAAATATGTAGTTATTTTAAATGGAATTTATATAGTGCTACAAAATTGCACGATTAACTATATATCTAAACATTTTTCTGATTAGATTTTGATTACATTTATCACAGTTTAATAAAAACGATTTAAGCGTTGTTTTGATGATATTTAAGTTTCACTTGCGCCTTTCTAATATCTATATTCACGGTATGAATGATAACGAAATGATGCTGAGTTCGCAGTAGTATCTCTTTGTATTTCTCTGTACAAGTGTGTATCTAAACACCAGTTGAAATTTTTTCATGCGCGAAGTTTCTTCGACATTCAAATATTACTATAATGTCAACTTGCACTTTTTTGGAGTTTGCTTATCTCGGTTGTGAGTTTACTTAATATTGATAAGGGCATTTTAGTTTATATATTACGTGTAACTGTGATGAGCATTGTAGCTAGAAAGTGTGTCGATAACGTTTCAGATAGTAGTGTAAAAGGGTGTGTATGAAACAATGTGCTGATTACAAGTATATATTATAAACTTCGTTCATATCTATATACATTAGTAGATATAATAAAATGAGTTGGGCTTGCACTTTGTGTTTTGTTGTTATTTGTAGTTTCATTTAAGTTGCTATTTTAAATTGATTTAGACTCATTCAACTTCAATTATTCTTTTCAAACCTACGTATTTTATTAACAGGGTTAAATATTTGTAAACTTTTAGTTTACAATAATACCCCAAGTTAAAGATCAATTAAGAGGGTTCTTGAATGAACTAAGATCCAAAAGCTTATTTAAATACGATCCCTATAAAGTAACTCGTTGTGTTTAGTTATTTCTACATATGTGCAAGTAGTTGGTGATAATGAATATATTCAGTGGACAATTGGAAAATGTTGTTGACGAATATCCAGAACCATGTGATATTTGTCATGTATTCGCCAACTGCAGAGAAAATACCAGTATGTTGGATATGTCTTAAATTTTTCATTGTATAATGAAGATGAAATAATCTCTCTGAGATCGAAGTCTTTTTGTCTTCCTTGTGTGGTAACACATAGTCCTACTTTAAATGAGTAATCGTTCTCTGCAGGTGACCTTGTACCATTATCATTTAAGGGTGACCAGAGAAGATCATAATTTTTCGAATCCGGTAATTAAAGGACATAATAAACTTACCTGCATTGCCTAAACTCGTAGGAAAAGCTACAATTTGTTAAAGTTTCCAAGATTTTGTGTTTCATGGGAGACTACTGCTACGCCTTTCAAATTACGTCAACTATACGTATGATTTTCTTTTAGCTTTTTCAATGGTTGTTTAATCCACACATTAAGTGTTTGGAATTAATTTTAACGTTTCCTAAATTAGTTCCAAACACAGAGGATTCACCTGCAAAAAGTCGTCTCTATCACACTGTTGCTCGACTTGGAAATGGCAGACTAAGCAAATTAGCGCTACACTTTGAGGTTTAGACTGAACACTGCATTTTCAACTTTTGATTGATTGCACTTCATGAAAACCTTTATTTTAGAATAATTTCACTTTTACTATCTTGCTAAACTTTGAATAGTTGCAAATATACCGCAAATACATATATCGTCTTTATGTTTTGCATTTTTTATTTTAACTGGGCTTTATAACGAAGTATTTATTTAAATCAAGTGCAATTTATCACGAAAAATTATAAACTAATATTGTTGTACATCGAAAAGTTTAATAATATTAAATAATTTTTTGAATGAATAGGATTCAGTCAATTTGGTTCAATAATTATAAACACAGAAAATAATATATTGAGCGCACAGCATTACAAGTGAAAAAAGCTACGATAAATTCGTTCTTTGTGGATACCCTAACTATAACAAGCGTTTTTCACATATATTACGGGGTTTATAAGTTTTGTATTTACACGTACACGTTTGATTGGCTTACGGCAGCACTTACCGATTCATTTGGTGTTCAGCACCAAAATTTAGTTTTATGGTTAAAATGGGGGTTCAAATTCGCTTAATGTGGTCAATTCGTGATCTAATAAACAGTACACTATTTTTTAAAAGCAATAATATATTTCGTCCAAACTGTTGTTTATGCATTCAATTAACCACGAGAGAACTACAAATGAAGTGAGGCCATATAAAAAAAAAATTTGCCTTAGGCAACGAGCAAGGAAGCTAAGGCGAAGCCGTGCTTTTGCGCTAGTTATGTATGTAAAAAGGAATAATAACAACGTAATTAATGTGCTTTTTAGAAATTTTACAGCCCTTTTAGTTTCAGAGATATGCATCAGTTAAAATCGGGATTTGGATTAAAATGGAGATTAACCTTATTTTTTATATGATTCTCTCCCAGAATTCCATTATTTTTCAACTGCGTTATGAGTTTTAACTTACTTTCTATATTTACACTGTTTTTGATGGATTGTTCGTTGTGTATTATATGTTTTTCAGGTTTTAATAGCCGAAGTTTTGAAACGTTTTGAATATATTTAACCGCTATTGAATAAGTTTCTGCTTTCGTTTTTAAAATCAACCGACTAGTTGACAAATTAATTTAATTGTAACTGGGCAACGCCAGTGATTTCGCGCTAGTAAGTGATTAAAAGTTTTTTTATTTATGAGGAAAATGAGTTTAAAAACATGTGGAACCAAAACAAAAGGTACTACACACGTATAGAAATATTTTCGATTAAACTAAATTTACTTATTAAAAATGCACCGAATTTTTACTTGCTTCTGATAGTTCCAATCCAGTATTTCAAACGTTTATTAGTTTAAACATTCAGTTTAACATTAAGCTAGGATTACATATAATAATATTTGTAAATTTTCTAACCTTGTGCATTATTAAACAAACGCAACAATATTTCATCCTCTTTTAACAAATATGGCAATTAATCTGATTGAAATAAGAGCTATGCAATTTTTTAATACGTTGTTTCCTTCGTCTAATTTTTAACGTACATTTCTATAAACAGAATAATCGCAGATTTAATTTAAAATCAAAATATGTAGTTATTTTAAATGGAATTTATATAATGCCACAAAATTGCACGATTAACTATATATCTAAACATTTTTCTGATTAGATTTTGATTACATTTATCACAGTTTAATAAAAACGATTTAAGCGTTGTTTTGATGATATTTAAGTTTCACTTGCGCCTTTCTAATATCTATATTCACGGTATGAATGATAACGAAATGATGCTGAGTTCGCAGTAGTATCTCTTTGTATTTCTCTGTACAAGTGTGTATCTAAACACCAGTTGAAATTTTTTCATGCGCGAAGTTTCTTCGACATTCAAATATTACTATAATGTCAACTTGCACTTTTTTGGAGTTTGCTTATCTCGGTTGTGAGTTTACTTAATATTGATAAGGGCATTTTAGTTTATATATTACGTGTAATTGTGATGAGCATTGTAGCTAGAGAGTGTGTCGATAACATTTCAGATAGTATAGTGTAAAAGGGTGTGTATGAAACAATGTGCTGATTACACACATATTTTATCAACTTCGTTCATATCTATATACATTAGTAGATATGGTAAAATGGGTTGGATAAGCAATTTGTGTTTTTTGTTCATTTGTAGTTTCATTAAAAATGCCATTTTAATTAGATTTAGACTCAATAAGCTTGAAGCATTCCTCTCAAAGCGATGTATCTTATTAACTGAATTAACCTACGTTTAACTTTTAGTTTACAATAATACCCCAAGTTAAAGATCAATTAAAAGGGATCTTGAATGTACTAAGATCCAAAAGCTTATTTAAATACGAGCCCTTAAAGGTAAGCCAATGTAGTAGTCAGTTTTTCAATGTATCAAGTAGTTGGTGATAATGCAAAGCTTCAGTGAACATTTGGAAAAATCCATTAACGAATATCCAGTGGCTCAAGATGTGTGCGCTTTATTCGCCTATTGCAGATGGAACACCGGTAGGTTTGATGTGTTTTGGAATAGTTTCACCGAATAATGCAGAAGAGATAATTTCTTTAAGACCGAAATCTAACTGTCTACCTTGTTTGGTAACACAATTTCCTTGTTAAATGAGCATTCGCTTTCCTGCAGGTGGCCTTGTACCATTACCACTTAAGAGTGACCAGAGAAGACTATATTTTTACAGACCCGGTAATAAAAAGCACATTAAAAACTACTTTCTATAACTGAAATCATTGTAGCTAAAGGTGTATTTTGTAAAGGTTGCCAAGATCTTGTGCCTACTCGGAGACTACTGCTACGCCAATCAAACTACGTCAGCCTTGTGTATGTTTTACATTCACAAAATTATTCAATTATAACCACTAAATCAAACATTTTAAATGCATTTTAACGTTACTAAAATTAGTTGCCCACACAGATGATTCAGCTACAAACATTCGTCTCTATGACACTGTTGCTCGACTTGGAAATGGCAGAGTAAGCGAAGTGGCGCTACACTTTGAGGTTTAGTCTGAACACTGCATTTTCAACTTTTGGTTACTTGCACTTCATGGAAACCTTTATTTTAGAATAATTTCACTCTTACTACTACACTAAACTTTGAATGGTTGCAAATATTCCGCAAAATACATATATCGTCTTTATTTTTTGCGTTTTTTATTTTAACTGGGCTTTACAACGAAGTATTTATTTAAATCAAGTGCAATTTATCACGAACAATTATAAACTAATATTGTTGTACATCGAAAAGTTTAATAATAACATTAAATAATTTTTTGAATAAATTTGGATAGAATAAAATCGCAAGTACAAATCTTGTCACTTTCAAGTTTAGGGCACAACTTGAACGCACACTCCACTAACTTTATGAACAAACAACAAAGGAAAATCAAGTGAAAATCGAAACCAACTTAAACTACAAAACAAACTAAAGAAACTGTCCTGCAATGCGCACGCCCAAAATGGGGGAATCGACGGACGACTTTCATAGGTCGTTGGCGCAACTGAAGCAACTGCTGGTAGTCTACAAGAAGGATATCAACGTAAACACTCGCAATCTATACGGCCAATCACCAAATTGGTTGGCCAACCAAAGTTCATGTATGATCGTGTGAAATTAGAACTACTTCAAAATGATGGTGTCCATTCTGAAAAACCCTGCCAACGAACTCAAGTAGTTACTGACCGACTCTCCGAAGTTCTAACTGGAGTCAACTTTAGCGACAACAAAGAACGCATTATCGAATCCGTGTCCAATTCGTTCGAGTCGCTTCAACTCATCTACATTCACTACTTGGACACGCTCGTATTTGTGATCAACGTTTGCAGCTGACTGACATGTCTATAGAGTAGTATTCGAAGCGAGTATGGAACACTGAAAACATTCAACCAATCAAGCGCCAGCGACATTGCCGATGAGAATGCGCGCATAGAAACTCTCAGAGATATACTAAAGAGGAGTGTCGTCGAGAGAAAGCTGTAGCTATAGAACAGTGGGGTTTTTGTAAAAATGGGTTTTATTCCTTTGAACGTTTTCCCACAATACGGGAAACAATTTCTGCGCATGTTCTAGCGACACATCGACGCTGGCTCTCCTCTCGACGAGGTATTTGCGTCGTGTGTCTTCAGCGACGAGTTCAAAGTTCAGCACTTTGAGTAGGTACTTGGTGAGTTTGTTGGTGTTGAGGTTGTAGTGCAACAAGTCAATTTGGTCGTCCTTGGCCATCTAATTAAAAATGTAAAAATCGCCCACTTCAACGCAAACAAAAGTGTACTGTTGTTCGGTAATCCTGACAAATTTTCCCATTGTGCAGGATTCTCCCTTCGTAGTAGGCGATGTGTGCCAATCTAGAACGCGCGCATTAAAAATTCAAATTCAAATTCAAATTTCTGTCACAGTCGGTGCGTGCAAAAAGATCGGTCGATGATATCGATGGCCCCGTGATACTGCGTGACGAACTCGACGGTGCCTTCGTAAGGCGTTACATTGGGCTGGAAAGCGGCGTCGAAATTTGGAAACAAGTAATAGGCTCTGGCCATTCGTTTGGGCTCGTTGAAATTGACATAACTGTGCTCTTTGTAGATTCGTTTGAAGTCGAAGAGTGGCTGTTGACTCATGCAGCGTCGCGACCACCTTGTCAGTGGCACCCGGAACATTTGGGTATTTCGGTTGTAAATATTTTTGTACGCGTGCGCACGATTTAATTAATTCGAATCGCAACAACGTGGTAGACAAAAATGATCAAGACCACTCTGCTCACTGTGACGCTTGGAGCATTCGTTGGGTTCGTCTCATACTGCGTGTATTTCGACAGAAAGAGATGCTCGGCACCTGACTATAAAAAGAAAGTGCGTCAACGTAATCCACACACATTCGCTTACTCACTGAACTAATACAATTCACTTTAGGCAGAAACCAAAAGAATCAACCGAAGAATCCTTTCGCCGCCTACAATGTACGCACCATTGATAGTTGAATTAGAAGACGACAAACACTAACTCTTGCGTAGGTTTCAGTGAACGACAGTCTGGAAAAGAAACGAGAGTTTTTCTTCCAACAAATGCAGCTGGGGGAGGAGTATCTGGCTGTTGGTAAGAGTTGTTGTTGCTATACACATATAACTCGGGTGTACTGTGTTCAGGCAAGTTCGAGGAAGCCGCTGACAATTTCAGCAACGCCGTGATCTTCTCCAACCAACCGGACTCCATACTCAGTTTCATCGGATCACGGCTACCACAGCCCATCGCCAACATGATTTACGAGTTGTTCGAAGAGAAAATGAGGCAAAGCGCCGCCTACGATAAATTCTTGGCCGATCAGAAACCCAAAGTTCCCGCCGATGATGCTCAACAAGTCAAAGCTTCTCCTATAGATAATATTGTCATTGATATTGATTGATTTCTTTTAATGGGGTTTTCGCGCATAAATTTAAATTGGTGCAAGTTAATTGGAACGCTTGATATAACAATTTGGCAGGAAATTTTTTGACGCTTCTAAGGCAGTTGGTTATGACAAAAGTTTTTGTGAACGCCAAAAACACACGATGATCAAATGATACACGACAACTTAATGTATAGCGAACTAGTAAGTTCGTTAGATAATTGTTGATGAGTCGACAATAGTTAGAATTTTGAGAGTAATTAGACAACGCATCTACTTGGCCCATACGGATTGCACAATTTCTGATTTAAGCAGACTAGTCGACCAAGAACATACCACCAAATCCGGGGCTATCATTTATCAATAGGCTGCAAACAACGCTAAGTTACTGGGATGTTTCCACCCTTTTCTCCTTTCTTCTTAGCAATATTATAATGAATCAACTAAAAATTAGCAATGTTTAATAGAAAGATTGTAGTTGCAGAA
>JAOPJI010084477.1:0-19976 GCA_027122695.1 Merluccius productus | reverse complement strand
GATGGAACGGACGAAACTGAGTTGTTAAAAAGTTGTCACATGAAAATAACAAAATGAATTAGTCCTCTTGACAATACGACAATAACCTTTCACTAATGCACCAACTAATTGACTAAATCCACAATTAAATTAAAATGTTTTCGATTGAAGTTCAACAAAGCTTTGATGCAATGAAAGAAGAAATAGCCAAAAAACCAAACCTTGCCATTGCCAGACCGAGGTCTTTTTTGTTGTAGAATGCGATGCATCTGTTCATTATCAAATAAATCATGGACGGGATAAGATGTCCGGATATATGAGTTTAAAAATGAACAATACAGTAAAAAATTATTGCACAACTGATAAAAATTGCTCGCGGTCATTAAATCACTGCAGAAGTTTCGACCATATTTGCTCAGCAGAAAATTTAAAATCGTCACGGATCACAATTCCTTTACAGATTTGAAGAAGATGAAAGACGCTAAAGGAAGAAGAAACAGATGGCTGTTAGAATTAGAGGAATTTGTTTCCAAATTTGAATTTAAACAGGAGTGTTGAATACATATGTTGATAACTTATCAAGATAAGTATAACATCCGTATGTTGTGATCTGATGTTATATTGATATAACTTTACATCAGATAAGAGATCAGGAAACTTGTGATATCATTAAAGTTATTGAAGAGAAAAATGATTAAGAGTTATTTTTGTTTGCAAGATAAAACCCTTGGCGCAACTTCTTAGGTTGTCTGGTTCTGGCTTGTTAAGTCTCCTCATTAATGCTGTAAGCACTGCAGCACCATTTTGAGATGACTGATTTATGTGCGGTAGTGTTGGATTTTAACCCAATGCCATACCTCGTACAAGTACGCTTAAAGCGTAAATGGAGTCAACATTTCCAGGCACCCAAGTTCCCCCCTATTCATACACCCCAGCTTTTATAAGAGCTAGATATCTATCATCCGGTTGATATCATCAATCTCAGATCCGCCAGAAAGGCTACCTACGACAAGTCATAGATCTTTGCGATTACTACAGCCTTCCTTAAACAAATCAAGAATGTGTAGGAACGCCAGAACCGCTAGCCAATGCAGTGAAGCTGGCTCGATTCATTCCCTGCCAGTACCAGGACTAACTGATCACTCCACTGCACCAACCGCCTGGCCGTACTTCACTAGAAACAGGTGTCGGGGAGATTAAAAATGGCGTCTGTGCATGCGTAGATACCGTTTTGGACTAATTTTGTGTGTGATTATAGCCACGGCTTTTACTGATATTTCTCAGGCTGTTGGTGACGACGTTAAATTCGTAAAGGCAAAAAACACACGATGATCAAAGAGTAAACGACAATGCAATGTATAGCGAACTAGTAAGTTCGTTAGCTAATTGTTGTTAAGTCGACAATAGTTAGAATTTGAGAAAAATTAGTGAATGCGTCCATTTAGCTTACTTCTACCGCACGCATCCTCAGGTGAACAGTTAAGCTGACCAAGAATATACCACCAAATTTTGGGCTATCATTTATCAATAGTCTGCAACCAACATTAAATTACATGCTGGGATCCAAGTTTTACTCCTTTCTTCTTAGCAATATTATAATGAATCAACTAAAAATTAGCAATGTTTAATAGAAAGATTGTAGTTGCAGAAATATTTCCTACTATGCAGGGAAAACACGGTTTTTCTCGAGGGTCAAGTTCTTCGACTAATATCACAAATAAATATTCAGTAGTACAGGTAGTGTGAATAGTTCATACTGGTATCGCCATTACAGACGGCAAATTTTGTGCATACCTCGTTGGCATAAACAAAATCATTGACATAATCTTCGATGGTTTCAGTGCCGTTGTTGAATAGACTCATCTAGTTCAAATGCAATCGATGGTAAATAAATCAATTACAAAATTGTATTTTTTGACCCTTTCATCTTGACTGAAATACTCGAATGCTTCCTTGAACTGTTCGAAAGCTTTGGGAGATAGCTTTAACCTTGGATATTGCTTAGGTATCGTGAAATCAGCGTACACGTTGTTGGGCGTGAAATCAGCGTACACGTTGTTGGGAGTAGATTTGATATTATTTATTGTAGCACTCTCAGTGTAGCTCAAGATACACATCACTACTACAGATCAATTGTGCTCTAATTTACAATTATACTTGAGATGAAAAATAACGCAACGATTCCAAGCTTCATTTTTTGCGACTTATCGAAATTTAATTCACACTACCAAATCCATCATTTATAGAAGTTTGCAGATAAATCTTATTATCGCGTACAATATTTTTCCTTCGTAATAGGTGTAGAATTGGAACTAATTTCTCTGCGATCACTTACAGAACCATAAAGATTGAATAACATACGACTATTCTGGCCATTTTATAAAGGTATGTGTATCTAGGAGCAATTTGTCGGCGTTTTTATAGTGAGACCGATTTGTGATACGTGATTTATTTCGAACGCATGATTCATAAGGTTTATAAGCGATAGAATTAGTATTCCCATTAGTTAATCCGTTTAATTATATAGCTACATAACTAGTTTGAAGTTACATATTGAGTAAAAAGTGGAATGTTTAATTATATTACGTCGGCGAAAGTGAGTAAAAATAAGAACAAATACGTAAGTGCTTGTATTTTTCGATACCATCAAATATCCCAAAAAGATGGATGAGTACTTATTAACATTAATCCATGAGTTGTTGCATGATTTGCATTATTAAAATGAATGGTAATTCCAAATCTCTCAATAGGGTTAAAACTTTTGCACTGAATATTCAACATTTGCGCTAATAGCTTTCCAAAATCTTAATTTATTTATTACTTCTGTACACGTTGTAGTAAATGTTCGATCACTCAAAAGGTTTATCTGTGGGTTGAGTATTGTGTTAGAGTAGTTAAGTGATACTGATGGGTCCTCTTAATAAAAAGTCAATCATTTTGTCGCAATGGAGATAAAACATGACTTTGCTCACACAAATGGTTGGTCTAAATCGATCATTATAAATCTAATAAATAAAACCTCAAATTGGCGTTACTTTAAATCTACATTATTTTTGATTGTTCATCAACACAAATTTTAAGAATTTAGAATATTTGATAACTACGACAATAAATATAGTACAGTGATAGATTCAAAAGTCAGAAAATGGGGGTTTCTAGGGAAGCATCACATTTAATCAAAAATAAAAGTTGGACTAGCTGTTAGTAGAGAGTTTTTGAAGAATCCGACACTACATTTTGATGGAACGGACGAAACTGAGTTGTTAAAAAGTTGTCACATGAAAATAACAAAATGAATTAGTCCTCTTGACAATACAACAACAACCTTTCACTAATGCACCAACTAATGGCCTAGTACTAGTTAATTGACGACCAAACCCCCAAATCTATCAACAATGTGTTGTATTTGTAATGACAGCGATCATTTGTAAATAATTTATCGTTGTTGTTTGGATTCTCGCGTTACCTCTCAAACCGATAGACACGCGTCAAAAGTTCAACCAATGCAAATACGCACGTTATTACAACCAGAAAAGTACTAACGCATAATTAAAATATAATTAAATAAAAATGGACATATTATTTGGTAGAGATCATGTTAGAGCGCCCAATGAACAAAGTATAATCGCGAAATAACTAGTGTCATGAGCAATTCCATGCAGTTCATGGTAATTAGGTTTAATGTAATGAAATAGTCGATGTATATATGACATCATCCCGACTCAATTTCATCAACGGGGAAGTTGGCTGCAAGTGGAATTTCACCTATTTTTATGACTCCAATAAATATGCATATGTGAGAGTACCGAAATAGTAATTTATTGTGCGTCCAAGTTTCTTATCTAACCCAGCAATAACATAAAAAATAAGACAATTAATTACTCGCAATTCTGTTAAAGTCATCAATAGTGCGACTTTGGCAAAAATTGAGTGTTGCACATCGCTGAAAAAGGTCATATCGGTATTCCTCCTATTATTCAATAAATTTTAGTTCACAAATCGAAATGCTCGATAGTTACAGAAGTGACATTAACCGGTTCTCTAAAGCGTATATTGGCTTCAGCTTCAACTACACGTTCAATTGTCTATGTCCATATCACCCAATGCTGTCACATTTGATATACTTGACAAGGTAAGCAAAGCAAGGGCCTTCTAAATTTCTCAACTAAACAGTTGACTCACCAATTCCAAATGCACAACACATTTATACTTCGATTTCCCGTACAACTAGCATACGTGGTACATATTTGCTCAACGAAGGGATATTTATTGATAAAAGATGAAACATCTTTTGAAGCTTGGTTGATAATTCTCCACTATTTAAAAAATGAACATAGTTGTCAGAATGCAGTTACGGTTTCGAAATCCAAAAACCTATCATGTTGTTGAAAAAACTTGAGGACTTGTCGAAGTTGAGTTGTCGCCCGTTTTGAGAGTTGTAGCTGCTAAACGTGATTGGATCGGCTAAAAAAAACTCTGTTACATTAGAGGGTGGTTGATTTGCTTGGATCAGTGAATACGACACTACTTAAAAATGAACACAGTTCACTATTCCAAATATACTCATAACAATAACAAGTACTGCTCCAACCATTTCGAATAATAATATTGCTTGAAACTGCCGAAAGTGAAGTTATATTATGTGGCATCAATATTTGAGCGATATCGCATACCGTGATGTTTTGAAGGGGTCAATGAATATTGTGCTAACCGCATATTTTGGTCCTGATAAAAATCCACAAATTGTTGTACATTTGTTTAGTCTTAGTTTCCAACAATTATTGTGTATACAGAGCATTACAATTATTTCCACTAATACATGTGCGTATGTCAGTGTTTGATGTTGACAATCTTTGTCGTTGCGCTCGATGTTTCAGTTCATATCCGAATATTGCTTAACAATTGAGTTTAAAACTCAAAAAAATATTACAATCCGCCGTGTGTTTATAACTGCTTGGAACGATAAAAATCCAATGGCGAGTTTGTCTATCCAAGCGTCCACTGCATTTTCGCGCACAAATCAATATCATCATTCACACATCAATTTTATGCATTGTAAACATTCGAGTGATATCAGCTATTTTTGCAGAAACCCATTCAATATCCAACCTTTGTGTTTCGTAAAAATGTGACTATCGTAATTATATTTTTAATAGTTACTAGCGCTTATCGTCACTGGCGTTGCCCAATTACAATTAAATTAATTTTTAAATTAGTTGATTTAAAAATGAACACCGCAAGAGGAAAAACAATCGATGATAAAATTTTGAAAGTGGCTATTGACCAGCTAAATAATAGATAAGTGTCCGTTTTACCTGTGTTTAATTATGCGTGGCCCTAAGAGTGCTAACGACGCGTCACAAATAACTAAACATGACGAACGTTGCAATCTGAACTTTATATCTACTGGAAACAGACGTTGGTGAGATCAAAAATGGCGGCTGCGCAAGCGTACATGTCGTTTTCGATTAATTTTATCGGTCAAATAGACACTGCGCAAATTTATTCGGATTAAATTTTTGGAAATCGACCAAACATATTATTTTAGCGCATAAACGAGCATACGAATAGCGTTAAATGTAGTGAAGAGTTTCATCAATACGTTGGGCATATTTGTGTTATTAGAAATTCCTAAATGCGGGCACGATGTCATTCACTTTGACGTGTAGAAAACTTAATGTTGCATCCTGCACTTATAACTGCATCGCTAATTCAGAATTTTCCCGTAGCACGCTCGATTAAGGGTGGGCGCTTGTTTTTAAAAATGGCTACAGACCAAAACAGGAATTCATCACCACTGCCAACTTGGCAGTTGGTGACTCAACAATAAAGAACGTAAACCAACTAGAAATATTAAGATTGAGCCTTGGCCTTTAAAATCTCCAAACACTCGTCCAAAACCTTCTCCTTCTGCAAGAATCGTAAATTACACACACACACACATACTACCAAATTACCACTTGGGGAGTGATGGCGTTGTCAACTTGAGGGAAGAGCCAGGTTCGCAGCAGCAACGAGCTGTAGTACCTCTTGAGTTGGGTCAACTCTTCTTGGTAGTGGAGTCGTTTGGTGAACTCGTCGTACTTGGTCTTCAAGTGGGTTCTGTACTGGATTTCCTTTTCCAACGCATCAATGTCCTAAAGTCAAGTCATAGTGAGCGAGCGAGCGACAAGCAGTGTTGAGCAACATTTTGGTAGTTGGCGAGCATTAGCCGCACATATTGGTAGTCGATGTCACAGTTGAGCGAGTTCATAATTTGTTTGTAGGCTTGGGCGGGCTCATCGAGAATCCTTTGGGTTAGGTTGGTGCGATGAGTTTCTTTATCATTGTAGAATTTGGCCACTTTGTCGCCAGCAGCCCTCCTAATGAACTCCATCATGAAAAACACCGTTAAGAACGAGTGGAAGCCGGTGTTGGAGACGAATTCCTTGCTGCACATGGTCGCGAGTGCACCCAGCACCCAAGCGTACGGCGCGAATTCTCCGCCGACCTTTCGGTACTCATCCACACATTGGGGTATCCCGTAAGCCCAGTATTGGTACGGATCGTGGTTGTCATAGTAGTCTCTCCAAAATGTGGACACGAAGTCACTCTTCGAGGTGTGAGTGAAGAGTATTTCATTTTGGTTGTTATTCATGAGCATCGGTTTGAGCATCTCATCGGTTCTGGGAGTGTAATCTATTGGAGTTTGACAGTCAAAACCCACCACTGTCAAAAGATGCCTAACCAAATTTGAGAAACTCTTCAGGGTCTTCTTTGATGAGGTCTTCGAACGGTCTAAATGGCCAACTTTGAGCGACATACACATTCAACATTTACTTCACATAGAGATATCTAAACACACAGAGAATGAACATTAGAGAGAAATTCAACGCGGCGAAATTCAATATTTGAATTCAAAAATTATAATTTTAAACGTGATCCAAAATGATCGGTCAAACCTTTTGAAATTGGTAGGTCTAAAAGCACATTGCAAACGTGCCATTCGATGCACACAGCCCATTTCAACTGCCGAAAGAACAACCAACATGAGCCGCAAAACGGAAACGTTCGGTGGTGTTCGACGACTGCCAAAAGAAGATGAGTTGGACTGCTCACAATCTCCAAGAACAAATAAAACACTCGGCGACCGTGCAAGCTCGACAACCTACTGCGTGGGATTGGATCGACGCTTTTAAAAAAGAGGTGAGTATGGGGTTTATCGAGTTAACGGTTATCTTACCATTTATTCACCGTTCTGTTCAACTGTTGTTATTGTTGTCGTAACAACGGTTGGCAATTGATACAGACGCCCAACATGTCAGCTCAAATTAATGCATTGTATATATAGAAGAATGCCATTCCGTTGGTTTTTGAGGTGCTGAGAAGCTGCTCGGACCTTGACGTGTTTCGACTCACCGTTATGCTACTAAAGAAAATAGTAATGGGGAAGTTGCAATTTGTTTAATGTTGGTTAGATTGACGGCTTGATTTCGGTGTTGCAGCAGCAGGACATTTTGGTAGGTCATCTCTCGAATTCTGCGTCACCTTTAACTCGACCCTTTATGTTTGGTGGTGGTTGGTTGGACGAGAAAGCGAAAGTTCCAATACTGCCTAATACACAGCATATTTTGGCCTACAATGTTTCGAGTTACCAAATCTTAAATGTACTCGCATGCGTTAATCACTCAGATAATGCTGTCCTTTTTATTCGCTCTTCGGTCGAGTCACGGTAAAATTCTAATTTTATCGAGTATTTCACTCATTACGTTTAAATTAAGGATTTTTATCGCTATACCACAAAATCTAGCTCTGTATCTCGTAAAATAACTAAACGCCGGCCACTCTTGGTCAGTTTTGTTTGTCGCAATTGTATAGCTTTTAATTCACTTGAAACCTTAAATTTTCAATTTTTATGTCACATGCGTGCGCACTTAGCGTATTTTATCACTTCGCTTTAGAGAAATCTTCACCCTTAACTGCGCAAAATCAGCGAATTTTTGTTTAATTAAACGCTGTGAGTGCCACCACACTATGCGAAAGGGTCGAGTTTGGTAACTCGCAACATGAAAACCAAAAATCGATTAGTTGTGCGCCGCAATTTCGTTATTTTAGGCATTCATCGAACTGCTGATGAACATCACCACCAAAGTTGTGATCAACGACAAGCCCACCTTAAACAATGTACCACTTGCGCGTGTCTTTAGATAAGTTGTGATAGTTGTGTTATGTGTTGGCGAAACTGGCCACCAGGTCGAATACCAACATGATTTCGGTGCTGTTCACCCACTTCAAGGATGGTACCGTTCCCGAGTTCACCCAGTACTACAACCTCTACTTTCTCCATTTCCTCTACGAGTCGTTCATGATTCTCGAGGAGAGACAGATGGAGGATGAGGCGGTTGTGAGTCAGATCAAGGCGATGTCGCAGGAGTTGTTGGATTATTTGGTGAGTTTTTGTTGGTTAATGCACACCACGTTATGAAGTGGCGAGGTGTACCTCAACACTTTATCGTTCAACGCTTTATCGTTCAACGTTTTATCGTTCAACGTTTTATCGTTCAACGCTTTATCGTTCAACGCTTTATCGTTCAACGCTTTATCGTTGTTGGTTCGGCATTCAGTTGTGAAAGCGCTAATAATTCCATTGAATAGGACGCCAACGTCGACTTCTGCTTCAACCTCACCGTCAACTGTTTCCGACTGGGAATCAAACTGGGCGTCTTCCAACTGTCCACCGCCAAACTCTACTCGAACCGGCTGTTCCTGCGTTTGTTCGAGGCGCTGCTCAACCCCACTCTAGTCAACTCAATCGACTTGGCGTCTCTGCCGGTGAACATCGAGATGATTCTAAATAAGCTGAAACGGACGGGCAACGTTCGCAACTACGCTTTCTACAACACTTTTTACGCCAACTTTTTGAACGTGGTTCAAAACAACGCTCAGCAGCCCGCCTTCTCCATGTACGACGACGAAGAGTAATTTGTCGCCTCTCAACGACCTGGTTGATATGTGCGCATAGGTTCGTCTTCAATCTCTACTACATGGTGTACGCGGTGGCGAATATCCACGAGGAAGACATTTCTCAGTTACTGTGTAAGTTTAACTCTTTTTTTAACGCGTTTACATGGGGCGGCATCTGGCCCATTTTCCAGCTTAAACCTTTCTGTCTCATTCTCAGTAACACACAATAAAACAACGATAATACGACTGATACAACTAAGTGTTAGTATTGAGCTCGGCGTGTGTTTTGCTGTCTTTGTGACGTTCAAAATGTTTGTAATGTGCGGGTTTAACAGTTGCCTAACTAGCGAATATCATTCCGCACACGAATGCTTCGTTCAAGTTACTGTGTTAGCCCAATTACATTGTGGTGATTCTTTGTGCTGAATAATGCATAAAACGGAGGTTTAAAAGCCAGCGGCTATTCTCGTGGATAAAATTAATCTAATATACGCGTTGCGCGCAAGCGCGTTCGCCATTTTTAATCTCAACAACCCCTTTGATTTTCAGATAACAACCAAGGTTAATATTGCAAAATCTACTGTATTCTATGATTTGTAGGGTTGCAACTAATTAAGTGTAGTTAAAACTGAGTGAACTGTGCATGATGATCCATGAGAATAGACGCTTTCTTTTAAAAATGTTCACATTGCACTTGTGTATTTGAAGGTTTTATGGTTGCAAGTGCATTAATTGGAGTTTGTTGTGTTAGAGTGCTAGTTATTTGTCAATAATTGAGAGGGTGCAATGTGCGTTCAGTCGATTATTTTCTCAATGCAAGCATGAGCCATTGGGTCGTCTTTGTTTTAAGCTCAACCATGAAAGCGTTAACAATACGCTTAGAATGAGTTTCACTAATGTATAACAGTTGTACGGAGTTATTAATTGACACCAATTAGTACAACCAACCAACACGTTCGAAGCCATACCCATCATCGAAATGACTATATATTGTGTGCATAAAATAAACGTTGCAAAAGCGGTGTCGTGTCTTTCGATTTGGCGCGACTTGCTGTACCTGTGTCGCGAAAAAGTCGTCACCAACAAGGTGGGCGACTGGGGTTCGCTACAGCTGAACCTCCTAGTCTCCCACTACTACATCTACTACTTGAAAAACGTCATGATGGCCGTGTACAACCTGGCCGACGACCGCGACAACCTGGGCAAGGGGTTCTATCGCTTGCACCAAGCCCTGTTGGCCTTCTTCGACCGTCCACCTCTCCAGGAGCAGGTGATCTCCTCCTACATGATAGAGAACTACGTGAAGCCCCACGCCATATCTATATCTGATCCCAACGCCGCCGCCAATCCGCTCACCATACTCAACACCAAAGGTTTCCTCGGCGTGGTCTTTATGAAACAGACGGCCAGGTACGAATTTTTGCCACTGATGAAAAATGTCGTTGACCACCAGCTGTACCGACTGGAAAACGTCTACTCCGACGACCCTTTCCTGCACATGGCCTTGATCGATCTGCTTGGTGACTCCATCGGAGTGTGTAGCGAAAGCGGCAAGTCGTCGACTTTGGCTGCCACAGCGATGGAGACTGTGCGAGTGTCCACTGCCAACACAATGGCCTACTTTCTCTACTTGTACGACTGCTGTCCCAAGTACAACCATTTGCTGTACGTGAAACTGATTCGATGCACCAATCGTCTGTTCCAGCAAGACCCAGAGAGTTTTCAGTTGTATCTGCCCAAGTTCATTGAAGTAGTGCGTGGTCCAGGTGTGCATTGTGTAGTTGCGTGTAGATTATCAATAAGGCGTACAGCAGTACCGACAAGACAGTGGGCAGAGTGTCGGTCGACGTGCTGGACCATTGTGTCGATTTCACGATGGGCGAGTTGGCCAAGAAAGGCGACATCGCTCCCATCCTGTCGTCGTTGTTCAAACCTCACATGGATGTGACTATGGCGGTAATTGCATTGATTTGCGATTGTACGTGGTTCGTAATCAACGCGCACATTTAACTAGTTTGTCAACGCAATTGTCACCACCTTTCAATTTAGGCCATTCAACGCGGAAAACTCAATAAAAGTGCTCTCCTCTTTCTTAAGACAGGCTTGGAGTAAGAGAACTTGCTCGGTGTAATTTCACGTAGGGCCACTTATAGAGCTCTGGATATCACCGCCGCCAAAGAGTTCTACATCCAGTTGGCGGGAAGTATGTTCCCCATATTCCTGGCCATACTTTCGAGCAGCATCAACGACCACGACATCATTGAAGACACATGCAGGTTTTCGTCCGTGTATCGATCACTCTTCAACGTGTGCTTTAGCTGTTTGCGCCGCATGATCAGAGACATGGGAACGTGTTTCGGGCCTTATTTGGAGTCACTAATCGAGGCTGTAAGTGTTGAGTGATTTCATTGTAACAACTGAATCTAACACTTTTAAATGGGCGAGTTGTGTTTGAAGCACAAGAACGTGCATGTTCAACGTAATTACGCCCTCTGTGAGGTGATAAAGTCGACGTTTGTGGACTTGCCCAGCCCGTTCATCTGCTTTAAAAAGTGGCACTTTAAGACTGTTATTTCTCAATTTTATCTTTAATCTAACATGATAGATCATCAAAGCCTTCAATACCAACTATCACCCCACCTACCTCTACATTTCCAGCGTGGTGGTGGACGAATTCGGCCAACTGGCCAACAGTGACCCGCTCATCGCCAACAACATCAACAGGCTTGTGATCGCGATGTTCGACATGTCGCTACCTAACATGTGCAACCTAGAATGCGGCGGTATAACCGACATCACTTTGCAAAACCACGTCGACCAGACTGTCGAGGACTTTTACGTGCTCACCAAGAGGTATTTCACTGTGCCACATTCTTCCGAGAACCCATTGAACACGTGTTAGACTGCTGAAAATGTACCCGGACCCGTTTTTTAATTACCCCAAGATTGAAACCATTTGCGACGTTGCACTCAAATTTCTCAAGCGAGATGACAGCTACACGGCGTCGGCAGTGACTTCATTTTGGTCGATTCTGACGGAGATCGCCGTCCGCTCGTTGAACGCCAATCATAAGGAAACTGCCGCCAAAATCATGGTCGTCTACATGCCCAAGATTGTTTTTACTGTTATGAGCGAAATGATCAAATTCCCCGTCTACTCCATTCTCGACCCCTTTTGCAGTCTGCTGTTCGCGTTGAAGAACTGCGACTCCAACGTAATAAGTGCGCTAATTCGGGTTTTTTGATTGCTCCTATAGCTCTACGTCCAATCGCTCAATCTCACCATCGCTCAAATTAGAAACAATGACCACATCCCTGCACACATCGAAATTGTGGAGGCAATAAGCAAGGAATCACTGTCGTAAGTGGCTTTTGCGGGTCCATTTCAGACGCTGCTTTAGGTTGAACAATCCTGACGTGCTGGTTGATCTTTGTGAACGAACTTTTCTCAAGCACATCTGACCAACGAATAGCATTGTTGCGCGCATCAAGTTACCAATTGTTATTGTAGATGTTATATTTATCGTTACCATACTTCTTTTTCTATTCGTCCGTTGTTTCCAACTATTTACATTTGTTCTCCAGAATAATTTGCATCAGACACTCACAACCCAGCGATGCGAGAACGTAGAAGGTCGCGTACTCAATTTCACCAAAAACTTTCCATGACCCAAGGTCGAGAAACAGTGTCCTAAACCTTCAACTTTAACCTGTTAAAACCTATTCTCCATCGACCAATCAAATTATATTGCTGGTTTATGAACAAATTCTAATAGCATAAATATATTGCCAGTTTATGAACAAATTCTAATAACATAATTATATTGCCAGTTTATGAATAAATTCTAATAACATAAATATATTGCTAGTTTATGAACAAATTCTAATACCATAGATATATTGCCAGTTTATGAACAAATTATAATAACATAAATATATTGCTAGTTTATGAACAAATTCTAATAACATAATTATATTGCTGTGTGAACAAAGTCTAATAACATAAATATATTGCTAGTTTATGAATAAATGCTAAGCTAAAAGTTCGTCCGAAACAACAATGATAGTGGATACTCACTAAAAGTAGTCCAATGAGTAAGCAACAAAATAAATACAGAATGCAGGCGAGGAGCGAATTCGCCCAACACACACCAACAATCCACTTCGAGGTGCAAATCCCAACCAGGAGAGTAAAGTACACCCGGCACTTAAACAATGTACGATCACTGGACCTCACACCGACTCAACTCTTAAATCGCACTAAGAGTAGCAACATGATGTCACTTGTTAGTATCTCCAAGGTTAGAGACCAGTGTGATTCATTAATCCTCCAGTTGTACATTAGAAATTACACAAACGCATTCAAATCCGAAACTTACTGACTCATGTGTAATGCAAGAAATGTGGGATACAGTTATAAATTGAGAAAATAGAAATGACCGAAGCCTACCATCATCTCGGGATGTGTGAACTACGCCAAAAAACGACTTTGTGACGTCGCACCTGACACAGCCTCTCACTCAACAAAACTTCAGTCTAATACCGAGCAAATATCAGACATAAAAAGATTCATGCAGTTACTAAAAAGGGAACCGATTAACAAACAAACGTCGTTATCATAATCCAGACTTAACTGAATAAACACTAGCCGACCAACTCCGCGTTGTATAAAGCAACACCAGTAGGACGGCAGTCGGTCAGATAGCGTTCATTTGACGGCGTGGTGTGCGATAAGTGATTCTACTGGAGAGTGTTATTGTGCCACTGCGAACGTTCCGCTGATAATTAATTGCAGCAAGAATTAAATGCATCAACTGTTAAAATAATGACTGGAGGCCGTTGTGAAATGCTCTCTTTCTCAATCCCATTATTTAACTGAATGCACAAGATGCTATAATGTGACAGTGCTAATACGTAGGTTTATCCCACCAAACTCCCCTCAACAACACTTGATACTGACTATAATCAATTAAGTTATAACATCAAACGACATTGTTTTGATAATTGTCAAAAACTAACTATTGTCGTTCGAACAACACGCATTAGGTGGTCAACAATGCACGATCGCAAATGGCCCCATTGATGGCACCGGACCTAAATGACATTGCACTATTGTTGCACAAACAATTGATCGATTTGTTCTCGACTGGTCAACCCTTGGATTTGGTGAATAGTCCGCCGATGATGTTAGCGAAGGATTCCGAGAATCATTTGATAGGAGCAGTCGATTTGGTAAAATGGCCTTAAAACGTATTACGAAGGTAGTGTTGGGGTTGTGGGGGTGGTTTCACTGAGCTACAATAGGAGCTGGAGGAGATGAAGAAAGATCCGCCATCGCTGTGTTCCGCAGGTCCTGTTAAAGACGATGATTGTAAGAATTTTATTTGTGACACTTTTTCTATGCCGGTTTTGCTGCGAATGTGCTCTTAAAATTACTGCCTCTGGCGAACTACTAACAATGGTGCTGCATTTTCTAGTGTATTATTGGCAAGCGAGCATCATGGGGCCCGAGGACAGCCCGTTCAAAGGTGGCATTTTTTTTCTAAGCATCCATTTTCCCAATGACTATCCATTCAAACCACCTAAAGTATGTTTTGCTGGGTTGTCGCTGCTGTCTATTTGTGGTGGATTTCAATTAGGTTCTGTTTACCACCAAGGTTTACCATCCCAATATCAATCTCTCTGGTAACATTTGTCTTGATATCCTCCAATCTCAATGGTCTCCAGCATTAACAATCTCCAAAGGTGAGTGTTTGGTCGATTGTTTGAAGTGCACGAATGTTGCTGACTTGTTCGTTTAGTTCTGCTGTCGATTTGCTCGTTGCTAACCGACCCCAATCCCGATGACCCCTTAGTGCCTGACATCGCCAAAATGTACAAAAACGACCTCGCTCAATACAAAAATATTGCCAAAGAATGGACTGACAAATACGCAACCAAATATTGACCATATAAATACAACTCAATAACTAGACTTGGGCATCACTTATTTATGTTCAAACCCCTCTAGTCTACTCATGAAATATTTGATTTTTAGTCTTGTTATTGCGGTAGCTTAGTTTTGGCTGCGATTTTTTCTGTTCCACGCGGGGTTCATGTTTTTTCGATTTGTATTGGGTTGTCATTTGCGTAAATGCTTTTGGGGTTATCAATTTGAGTGTTCTCAGAACTGGTTATGCACTCTCTCAACTGTGCCTTCAGTTTGGGTGAGCATGATTCATATACTGGCGCCAACGCACAGAGTTGCTTATAAAATTTTATTGACCTATTTTATTACATTGGATGGAATGTTTTAAGTTTAATACTTCAACAAATAGTATAACTTAACTTGCTAAGTTTAGTGCACATTTCACCAATTCAATGATGTATATCACTGTTTGACAAACCATGTATTAGGTTAGTTATTGTGAAAATCGTTTATAGCAATAATTTAATGTGAAAATACTTAAAACGCTTAAAATAGCCCTCCATTAATTAAGCTAATAAATTTGTTGACTAGTTTAAAAGAAGCTAATTGACCAATAGTATTTACACAATAGGTTAATTTAGTCTAATAAAGAGCTATTCAATCAATTAATCATTTATTCGATACTAAAATTAAATCCACATGTCGGAATACAAAACCCTCATGTAGATCATTAAGATTTAGTTGGCTGGTTTAAGCATTGTTTCGATTTTAAATTTTAAAGTTAACAATGAATATGAGAGAAAATTCATATTAGTGCTGCAAAATTATGGCTAAAGGTAGGCAAAGATCCCCCAAGCAGTTGACCATCATCATATGCTCGCACGCGAAAAAACTTAAGGGAATATAAAATGACCAGATCTATGCAATTAGTTACAGCGTCTAATATTCTCTCTCTAAATCAACACACGTCTGCTCAAATTGGGGATTAACTTATATTTTATTTTATAAGCGGATTATAATTTTGAAAGTCAACCAAAACCAATGCGTTTCAACGTAGCAATAAGTATTTGATTAAATCCGACTAAATGTAAAAATTTTAATCTACGTTTTAAGTATATGAGTAGTGTTGTAAAGTGCGTGTGTCAAGAAATATTTTCTGACATGCTCACTGGTTGACACACATTCATAAGGTGACACTCTTCCTTTGCATATATATATTTAGTAGCTTTTTATTATTTTAAATACCAAATGCGGAGACTACTTTCAGAAATTAATACGAAAAACAATAAAATAACATTGTTTCCTCTAAAACTACATTGTTTTAATTTTAAAGTTGTGCAGAAGCAAATTTTGATAAAACTTTCTTTATTTGAACCAGCACGTTCTTATCAGGTATACATATGGCTCTGATGGTAGTTTAATGCTTGCTTCATAGAGTTAACAGAATAAACACACGCTTCTTTCACCGCCTCATATTTCGCTTGAGTTAAAGCCACATAAAACGATGAAATAAAGCTTTGATGGTTATGAAGTTTTAAAAACTCAGTTCAATAATTAAAACAGATTTAATACGCAAATGTATATAAAGAGTAAGTGGGATAATTTTATAACTTTCCGGCAAAAAATAATGTGAAACGAGTGGGGAAATTTAATAGGTGGCCGAAATATTTAGACTGTTAGTTGGGACACATTTGCTTCATCTTGCAGTAGGTAGCAGGATCAAGGTCTGGGTGCTTTGAATCAAGCCCCAACACCTTCAGTAGCATTTCATATTGCTCTTTCATTATCCGACACTAATTGAAATAGTCCATTTAAACGGTCAGTTATAAACATAAAGTATACAACATCTAACTCTCCCGACGCTTCGTCATAACTGCTACGTCCGTCTTTTCGACAGAACTGTTGAAGAGATTTTCGATCTTTATCTAACTTTACCTTCACCGTTTTGAAAAATTCCTTACGAAAATTGACACTATTCACAAGTCAATGAACAGTTACTTTACAACTTTGGCAAGTATCATGCTTGGGTGAATCCACTTGAAAACATCAGACATGTCAACTTGGCTAAATTACGTTGTTTGTGGGCGTACTTACTCAAAATTGCTTTCTTCGCAAATTTTCTTTTTAAAGCAGCGCCAAATTCTTCCTGTATCGGTTGAATTAGAGGACACTGGATCAAAATTAATAGCTATTTAAAGGTAATAACTTTGGCGTTACAATTTTATGGTATTTTTGGCAAAATGAATACAGGATATCCTTGAGTTCTTTTTGGGTATCTTTGAGTAGGTCTTCTGCGTCGTGGTTGTGTTCTTCTGATGAATGATCAAATTTCTGAAAATTTTAATTAAACTAATAGTAAATCTTGATTCCTTAAGCAGCGTATTACCGTTTTTGGTTGCTGCGGGTGTGAATGAATGAAATTTAAAGAAATGGTGACAAAGAGTCCTGTGTTTTTTAACATTTTACTACACTATAAATACACAAAATCATGTACCAACAATAAACAGATCCAACGAGTTGAGCGACTTAATCATTACAATCGAATTGCAATGTAGCTATCATTTGGGTTTTATATCGTTTCGTTATCTCAATGTATATTCGTTCTACCTTTTTAGTTGATTTTCTGTTTAAATCGTTATCACAATCTGTTGTTGTCCTTTGTTGCCCTTTTGTGATTTTATATCTGTTCCCACTAGGTCAATTTTAACTCTATCTATTTGCGCTTGTATATGACTTTATTATCACACCAATTGCGATCTTTTATCTTCTTTGATTCTATCTCACTAGTAAAATTACTGGTTGTATTATATTTTATTATCTTTTAAGACCATCATTATATCACACGTTTTCTAACACCTTCTTGTACTTATTTTCCATTGATTCTTATCGCATTTAAAACAAAAGTATGTTTGATTGGGTTTAAATAAAGGTATGGGGTGTTGTGGTGGTAGGATTCGGCACTAGAGATATTAGCTATAGTAGAACCTGGTCGCCGTTCATATGAGGTTGTTAACGATCACAACTAGACACTTTCGGTAGTCAACACTTACAACGATGCATCTGCTCTTTGGCGCGGATTTTACTTTCTACTAAAAAGTGTAACAAGTCAAATGGGCCTTTTAATGTCCCCTGAGAAACTTTCATTACTAAATAATATTTTACGAATATTTCAATGAAAACCTATTGAAGTTTTAAACGGTCAAAATTTTGTGTATCTATTTTTGATATTGTATGCTGCAATTGATAATAAAAAATATATTTTTGATATTTTTTGCTGAAATTGATAATAAAAAATGGAACATGTATGATTATTGAAAGCCGAGAAATATCAAGAGTGAAATGTAAATCTCATAAGTAGAATAAATGTGCGGCATTTTTGACGGCATGATAAATTGAAATAAAAAATAAGCAAGGAAATTATATAGTTCATCGCTTACTGTAAATAGTCATGTCATGTATTTCGTCGTTGGACATCAAAAATGCACGAATTCAATCGTTGATTATGCCCGTAAGACTGCCATCTTATTTTAGATAGCGTTATTATGTTGAATATCTGCTAGGGCTTGAAACTCCTTTAGATTTGTTTAAGAATCGGGCCCTTTTAAATTTTGTGGGTGCTAAAATTCGTGTTACTTGTGGTAGATATATCTGGTAATATTTCATACGCTCTTTTCACGCCATAATTTAATTTTAAGTGACGACGTTAACTCTCATAAATTAAAGTTATAATTCAACTTTTGCTGTCATTCAGCTTTGATATAATCCCACGAGTGCACCAGATAATCTATGCTTAAACTAACAACCTGAAAGTCTGGTGTTTTATGCGCAAAGATTAATTTCTAATTTACGAAAAGTATATCAAATACTTAATTGTATAATTGTAAACTATTGGTAGAGTTCTATCGTATATTAGGAACGAAAATTTTGTCACAACGAAACGTACTTGCACGCACACTCGTCTTTGTGGCTATATATTTGAGATTATAATTGAATTATTTTGGTTCATTTGGTTATTAACTGAAAGCCAGAAACCTTTCGGAAATTTTTAGTTTATTTTGGTATACTTGACGTACTTTTTGAGCGAGGTTTCAATAATAGTTGATATTATACTTAGCAAATGAAAAAATCTTCAAAATATAAAGACATCGATATTTGTTCCATTATGAATAACATGGTATTAGAGACTCAATCTGCAGAGGTATTTTCTTGCTGTTGGTTAAGTTGCGAAACGCTTGAATAGGGAGAAAATAATTATATTCCCAACGATGAGCTATTGCTACTATTGATGGGTGTTTTATCCTCTGAAGAGCCCTATGCCGTACGGTTTTACTCTCCCTAGTGAAAAATTTTGTTCTTTGTGTTCACCATAGTGAGCACAAGAATTTACCATGTCAACAATTTATTACTAATGGACGCACTAAGTGTTAATTGTTTAAAATAGACAAGCTACGTGCTAGTTTGCAAATTGTTATATTATTTATGTTTGTTCTACTCCAAAATTAGATTACTTATTTCGTTTATATTTTAAAATAAAATAAATAATTGGTTAGTGTTAAGTTTGTAAGAATTTTAACCAATATTTGATATCCTTCGAAGTATACGAGTAAATGGAACTTGAAGAAGATACTTTCTAAGATATACTAGTTTACCTGACAATAAGACCAAAATGCAAATTTTAGAAATATGACACGCTTTTCCGACAAGTAGTGTGTTAGTTAACATAAATACTGACAACCGAATAATAATTATTGGTGCTAATAACTTAATATTATTAAAAGAGTTAATTTTCTATTGTTACAAGTACCATTCAATTAAGTTGTGTAACCCTGATCAAATAAAAGGACTTAGAAACAGAAACTAAACTTTAGCATAATTTTACAATTTTCTATCAAGTATTATGAGAATAGATAGTGCATGTTTCAAACTTAGGTAAAGAAAATGGCTAATCTTTCTCTGAAGAAACTATTTTTAAAATTGCTCGCAAAAAACGACGTTTCAGATTCGTTGATCACGGATGCCAAGCGCGGTATTATCAAATTGTTGATTGGGGAAGAAGATGAAGCGCACCGAGGAGAACTATTTTCGTTGTTCTTCAGTCTTGGTGAAGTTATTAATAACAATACTGACCAGAAGTGGCGTGTTTTTA
>JAOPJI010084341.1:0-19653 GCA_027122695.1 Merluccius productus | reverse complement strand
TCTCATATGAATAGTGTTTGTAAGCATCTATCTTAATAACTTAATGATTATTTTATATAATTGTATTTTATAACTTAATGCCGCTTTGAGATAGTTTTTCAGCCACGTAATTCGACTCGTCTTTGACCACAACAACAGTAGACAGCACTTACGTAAAACCACGGTTTATTAGCAAAAAAATATAGGCCTACACCACACAATAAAATAGAACATATAAAGAAAGAAGCCTTTTAGCAATAAGGCGCATTAAAATGTGCCTTCGAACTCCTCCGTGTTTCTGTTTCCGCTTTGTCGTGCGCCGCTGAAAAAAAAAGAGAGGTGCGCGACACGGCGCGACACGGCCCAAATCCTGGCCTGACAGCTTGGGAACGGCAAGTATACTGCGGCCTTAAGTGTGATGAGTGAGTAGTGCGTGAGGAGTGAGTGAGTGAGGAGTGAGTGTGAAGTGAATAAGTAGTGAGTGCGTGAGTGGTGAGCGAGTACCAAGTGTGGTGAGTGAGTAGTGAGGAGTGAGTGCGAAGTGAGTGAGTAGTGAGTGACTGAGTGAGTAATACGCCGAGTGAGTAGTGAGTGAGTGTACCTGAAAGCCTTCTGCTGTCCGGCACCAGTGTCGGCTGCAGGGGTCCAGGCGGAGATGGTCTGGGAGAAGACCTTCTGCAGCACGGCGGCGTACTGCACCATGCCGCCGCGGATCCTGAGACATCAAGAACATTTCATATTGAACCAGTTCAATCACAGTGCAGCGTGTTGCGATGCTGGAAGGACCGCTGAGCTGCGTCTGGTACTCACACACTGATGAGAGCTGCTAGCACCGTCAGCGTGTCCATGTGGACCGCCGGCAGGATCAGGAGCCGCAAGCTACTGTCGGCCGTTACATTCTGCAGGACACACAACAACGACAAACTGTGAGCATAAGTCACTAACTTGGGTGAACTGTGTGTGTGTTCTTGAGTGTGTGTGTGTGTGTGTGTGTGTGTGTCTGTGTCTTCACCATGCTCTTGGGGCTGAGTGACAGAGCGCGACACACCAGGTTCAACACCTGGCGGACAGGAACACACACCACAGAGTTTGGGTCCACACTGAAAGAACAATGGAGAAAAAATAAATATACATTATATATATATATATATTTAGTATGGAAGCAGGTTAGCAGGAAGTGTGTGTGTGTGTAAGACAATCTTGCCGTCCATGAAGACACCTAGCGTGTATGACATCAGTCTGGCCTCGGATGGGCAGTAATTGATTTCCACATATGGGTGTGGCCTCTCGTTAAGAACAAACTTGCTATTCAATCTATTTATATGATAAAAACAGTTTTGATTGCTCTGGAGATAGCTGGACGTACCTGAGTGTGTGTTTGAGGCCTGCTAGCTCTACTAGCTGGACATACCTGAGTGTGTGTTTGAGGGCTGCTAGCTCTGCTAGCTAGACGTACCTGAGTGTGTGTTTGAGGCCTGTTAGCTCCGATAGCTGGACGTACCTGAGTGTGTGTTTGAGGCCTGTTAGCTCTGATAGCTGGACGTACCTGAGTGTGTGTTTGAGGCTGCTAGCTCTGATAGCTGGACATACCTGAGTGTGTGTTTGAGGGCCAGACACGTAGCTCTGTAGCGGCGCTGCAGCTCCAGCGGGAGGAGCGGGTCGGACTCGTCTAGCCCAGGGAAGGACAGGTCCAGGCCTGGACCATCGTACTGGACCGTCCCCTCTGTATGTCCACACGCAGAAGGGAACAGTGATTGGAGAACTATCTACACTATTACAGGTTTAATATTATATGTAAGGAATTAACCAGGGCCGTTGTTGTAAATGTTGGATTTGTAGTACATTGATTCAGAACTGTTAAAAGGCAGAGGTGTCCTGTTATTGACCAATCAGGATCAGGTATTGACCAATCAGGATCAGGTATTAACCAATCAGGATCAGGTATTGACCAATCAGGATCAGGTATTAACCAATCAGGATCAGGTATTGACCAAACAGGATCAGGTATTGACCAATCAGGATCAGGTATTCACCAATGCTGTGGTATAAGATCCTCCACTTACGTTATTACAGATCAGACTCTACCTGCTTCAGCGCCTTGGTAGATCTGCGCCAGCGTGCTATTGGCCGAGGCCAGCAGGCAGTGCAGCTGATTGGCCCAGGCGTCGCCTCTGCTGGTCCCCGCCCCTCGCTCCAGCAGCCCCCCCAGGCAGGGGAGACGGCCGTAACACCGACACGCCATCTGGTGGACACACCATGTTAACACTATATTAATATCTTAACTTTTATAGATAAACTTTCATCCGAGATCGGCTTTTAATGAGACGGCGTGGGAGACAGACCTCTTGTGTGGTTGGGTTGGGGCTCGTCATTTTTGCAAGAAAATAGGCCCCAAGTTTGTCCTGTCAAAGGAGATGATAAAGAGTTAGGAGGCGATGCTCTGGGAGGGGGGGGGTGTCCATGTGGTCATGTGGAGCGCCGTCTTACCCGCAGGGACCCGCAGGCTCGGGGGTAGGTGGTCATGCAGGCGGCCATGCCCTCCATAGCCACCAGCTCACACTGTAAACACAACAGTAACCATGTAGTAACCATGACAACATAGCAGAGATCACCGTGTTTAAGACCACAGAAGACCAACAGGTTTAAAATACAAATCACACTGGCACGTTGATAAACATGCGCACGTCGCGCCATTAACACAATAAAAACATTTCTATGGTCACAGTTAAGATATAAACCACAGATCTTTAACACCAACCTACCGCTCATGCTCACAATAGGACCATTCTAGACCTGGGTATTTAGGGGTGCGTACCTCGGCCTTGAGGCCCAGCAGGGAGGTGAGGATGCCCAGGACACAGTTGAGCCCCACCTCGCGGGCCAGCTCAGGCAGCATGGCCGAGTACTGCAGCACGTCCGTCAGGACGCTGACCGCCAGCTGCACTGTCTGCACTGGAGCCTGCGACTGGAGGGACAAACACACACTGATCATTAGTTGGGTCATCACAAAATAATAAACATACACATGAACCACATGGACGACCAACCACCACGCTGACTGGACCATTCTTCGCAGTCCACAGAAGGAGAAACCTTATACGTTATGATTGACTTGACAGTTATTCATCATATATTATATATATTATATACTACATGTTCAGACTTCCCTATGAGCTGTGTACACCAGGTAACAGTCACACACACACACACACACACACACACACACACACACACACACACACACACACACACACCATAACGTATTCCAGAACAGACATTTCATTAATGGAAACGGTAAGCAAACTCACTCAATCATTCATTCATGTCACACACTTAATGAACTCCACTCTTATTAAACTAATTTCCATTCATAATTAACAGCACGCACAACACGCTATAAAATTTAAAAAACAGTAAAACCCCTCAGCAGGGACAACTGAACCACGGCTCACCTGGATGACCTGCTGCAGCGAACGCAGCCATGACAGGCAGTGCTGCTGGAAGACCTCCGTGGAGCTGTCCTTCACCAGCACAGACAGGAGGCACAGACCCTCAAACCTGGGGGGGGGGGGAGAGGGGGGGAGAGGTGTTGCATGTAGACTCTCTAAAATCATGCATACTAGCAGGACCCCCCAGGTGAGGCCAGCAGCAGCAGCAGGTCCTACTCCTACCTGGTCTTGCAGGTGGAGATCTTGGCGGTGCTGCAGCCCACCAGCCCCGCCACACCGCTGGACCCCTAGAACACAGACAGACATGCTTCAACACGTGCAATTACATCCGAGTCCAACACAATAACTCGCTAAATACTGAATAGCAGCGGGAAGTACAATGAAAACCCACATCACCGGGTCTTCGGGTTCCTACAGTGTTTCACGTTAAAAGGCTAACGAGCTCAATTCTACGCTATTATGCATCGGCTGAGGGAAGATCATGAATCGCAGCGTT
Organism: Merluccius productus; assembly: GCA_027122695.1. Classification (NCBI taxonomy): domain Eukaryota; kingdom Metazoa; phylum Chordata; class Actinopteri; order Gadiformes; family Merlucciidae; genus Merluccius; species Merluccius productus. Next base: position 15,729 of record JAOPJI010084341.1, on the reverse strand, counting down.
ATCCCGGTCTACCGCAATGCAACTTCCGGTCTGTTACTTCCTGTGAGCCGTGTACGCCAGGTAACAGGAAAGCCAGGAATAACGACACAATAGGAAGAACAAACCACAAAAAAAGACATGGAGGATAAACACGCAATATTTTGTTGGCACACAATTTGACAAAGCAACATCCGAAACACGCAACGGAAACAAGACATCCCTCCGCCAGAAGTCCCGCCCCCTGTCGCCGCTTAAACACATGTCACCGAAAGTCCCGCCCCATCTCTACAGTAACGCTCAGAGGCAGCATCCCGTCCCCGGGGGAGCGGCCCCGCAGGCCGGCCGTACCTGGGTGGGGAGGACGCCATGTTCCCGGTAGCTGGCTAACAGTGCGGGTAAACACTGCGGCCGCTGGTCCTTCAGGACGGACTCCACGCACTCCGTGAGCCGCACGTTGGTGGGGACATGCAGCCAGGCCGACGTCGCCATGTTGCTATCCGCTATCCTCCTCCTCCTTCTGCTCTTCCTCCTCCTCTTCCTCTACGGTTCACCAGCAGGCCTTACCGCCCCCTGCTGGAGCATTTAGTTATCACACACACGCACTCTCTCACACACACACTCATACACACACACTCACATAACACACACACACACCCTCACATAACACGCACACACTCACACACACACACACGCGCACACGCACACGCACACTCATACACACACACTCACATAACACACACACACACACACACCCTCACATAACACGCACACACACATAACACATATACACACACACACACTCATCCTCCTGCTGTCCTCCACATAAGACATGAAAGCAGCGTCCTCTCCCTCAACAATGTCCTTCAACGTCGTCCCTCTCCCCCCGCTGGTCTTTCCTCCGTCCTCGTCTCTCCTCTGTCTCCACGGCATCGCCATGCGCTCGGCTGCTGCTGGGGTCGTCCTTCACAGAGCCACAGGTGTGTTTCTATTATAGTGTAGTAATGTTGAGATTTGTATTAGTATGAACTATTCCCCCCCCACTCTCCATAAGACCATCTCTTTCCTGAAAAGCAAAAAGGTTTCTTTTACGTCCTTTTACGTCCAGTTCTGTTTTTCTCCAGATGATTCCCATCCCTTCAGACTGGTTTCCACATCCACTCTCTCCTTTCCAATGCCAGTTGGTCGACCTCCTCATTTCCCCAAAGGCCTACATGGGCAACAATAATTATTATTATTATAATTGAGTACAATGTTAATGTTTGATCAATTAAGCTTGTCATATACATCCATATCGGTCGCTAATTCATCTCCCACCCCTCCAAACCCGGTTCTATGACATCTTCCTATCTCCAAGCCTTACACAACACTTTTATTTTAGATGGGTGATAATCTCCATGTCCTTTCAGATGAACCCAATCATCGGCCAGCAGCTGTTTCCTCCTGATATACAATGGCACCTTGAGGATGTGGTGACAGCCTCTCTGTGGAGATGTTTCCCTGCCAGACAGCCTAGGAGGTCAGGTGGATAAAGAGCGACAACATACATGTAGGACGGAGGTGATGAATGGGTCAAACAGGACTTTCACCTAGAGACCAGGGTTTTTGTCCCAAACCCTGTGTTATTATAAGACTTATTTGAATTGTTTTCATAAAATAATAATTAATATGATTTATTTTTTTTGCAGCGTATGAATGTTCCTGTTGTGTCTAGTATGTAGTTATTGAGCCCTATATGTCTTATATTATTATTCTTAACACTGACATACAGCGTGTGACCAATCTCATGGACCGTGATGACGTCACGAATGGGCGACACAAACGACTCCTGCGCCATTCAGTTGTTGGGACACACCTGGCAGCGCACATGTATCAAAACGTGTTTACAGAATGTAGTTTCATGTATTGTTAACAGAATGCTTAACTAAATTAATTCACCATCACTTAATTTATACTTGAGACAATAAACCCACAGTATAACTACTTAGCCGCTACGCTACCTACACAGTATATTGGTTCAACACGTCTGGAGCTGCGCGCCGCCAGCTGTGTCCCTAGTCGGCGGTTCTAGTACGCATGCGCAATCTTTCTCTCCGTTGAAGCTGTATTTTCTTGCAGTTTGTTGTCGTCGCAGGTATTAACGGCTTGGTTTCCGTGATGTTTCAGCAGCTGTGAAGCTATAATGTAGTTCACGGAAAGGTCTACGGTACAAATACACTCAACGGAACATAGAAATAATAAAGATTATAGTAAATAAGCAGTGATGGCCAACGAGCGACTCCGGGCGTTGGAAGAAGTGGAGAAAGAGATAGCCATGATTCTGCAGTGCGCCGGTAAGTAACTTATAATATATAATATATAAACCTCACAGTGTTTAAGTAACATATACACACCAAATACACGTATCTCCATATACCTCACAGTGTTTAAATAACATACACACCAAATACAAGTATCTCTGTAGACCTCACAGTTTTTAAGTACTTAATGTACACCAAATACAAGTATCTCTGCAGACCTCACAGTGTTTAAGTACTTAATGTACACCAAATACAACCAATACAAGTATCTCTGCAGACCTCACAGTGTTTAAGTACTTAATGAACATTAAATACAAGTATCTCTGCAGACCTCACTCATCCTTCCCTATTCCTGAAATGAAAAACGGGGCCATTTTTTATTGTTCAGCTGTCCCTATATCTACACAATATCCAATGTTATTGTTTCTGAAATGGAAAAAAAGGGACGAACATTTGGCCTATTCTTATCATGGTAAATGTAGTAAGCCTGTCAGATAGACACGAGTCTCATAACCAACGGTGTTGACATTAATATTCATGAGTAAGTTTTAAACGGGGACACTAACCAACCTGACCAACCTAACAACACTGCAGGCCACAGGCATCACAGCCATGATTGATGATAATGATAATAATGATTAGTAGTAGTACTAGTAGTAGTAGTAGTAGTAGTAGTACTGGTACTAGTAGCCATGAACCTGCTGTGTTTCCTCCATGTGTTTCCAGGTAATGTCCTGCTGGAGCTCTCCAAGGACAAGCACAACGCCAGCTTCCTGGACAGACAACTCGCTCAGTTTCTCGGCTCTGTGAACAAAATTGAGAGCGAACTAAGCGGCCAGATTCGCTATCTCACACAGGTATGACATCATCGCACCACCCACTGTGGAGTAGGGATATGTCGGTGTGGGCTGGGTGGACCTGTAAACCTCTCCTATCATCTCCAGGTTGCGACGGGCCAACCCCATGAAGGCTCCACCTACTCGGCCAGGAAGGACTGTCAGATGGCGCTGAACCGGGCGGAGTACGCCAAGGTGAAGCTGGGCGAGCTGGGCCGGACCTGCGAGGTCATGCTGGACCAGCAGCTGTAGACCGCTGCCTATCAGACTACCTTTAATTAAAAGATCAGCCCTCATATGTTTGTTGAAGTAAAGCTCAGATCTTCACAAACTTTGCAAAGATGCAATTGTTTTTTTACAAATTAAAAAAAATCCAATATTCTTGATGTTTGTAGATTTTCTTTTAATAATGACATATTTAATTAAATCAGTATTATATTTTCGAAAATAATATTGCAAATCCTGGCAACATTAATTGTATGGATCTTCATTTAATCAAAAACGACAACAGTACCTTAAGTCAGCCTCAGTGCTGTGTAACAAATTACCTGATTGTGTGCATCGCAAACGGATCAGCCCATTTTAAATTCAGAAAAGGTGTTTCTCTTATCTCATTGGTCCCTCTGCATGAGATCCTGGGGTCCAAACCTCTTCCTGAAGCTCTAGCTGAGGCTTGTTTCTCTTGGCATGTTTAAAACCTGGTCAGGTTTCCCCAGGATCTAACCAGGTCCTGCTGGTCAGGTCTCCCCAGGTAGTGGATCTAACCAGGTCTTGCTGGTCAGGTCTCCCCAGGTAGTGGATCTAACCAGGTGCTGCTGGTCAGGTCTCCCCAGGTAGTGGATCTAACCAGGGTCCTGCTGGTCAGGTCTCCCCAGGTAGTGGATCTAACCAGGGTCCTGCTGGTCAGGTCACCCCAGGTAGTGGAGCTAACCAGGTGCTGATCTGGCAGACGTCTGGCACTATGTGGGTGCTGACCAGGTCCTGCTCACACATCCCTCTCTAAGCAGAACCTCTGCCGCCCGCATGCTCACCTCCACTCACCGCCGAGATCACATCACCTGTCCTTCACAACCTCCACTGGCTACCGGTTAAATACAGGACTCACTTCAAAATACGACTCACCACCTACAAAGCCATGAAGGACTTGGACCCTCCCTGCCTCTCCGACCTCCTCCTCATCCACCCGATCCCTCAGACCGCCATCTTCAAGAGGACAGGGAGCCTGGGGCGGTCAAGGCCAATCATGAGGAACTGGAAGGCAGTCACACCTGCGGTTACCTGGTGCTTTCCTTTGGAGGAGAGTTCAGTGGTAGCCGTAGGCACTTCATGGCAATCACCATGGATACGGAGGTGACAGTTCACCTCCTGGGCGCTGCCGAGTTCCCCTTGAGCAGGGCACCGAACCCCTAACTGCTCCCTGGCGCAGCTACGTGGCAGCCTATCACATCTCTCCTTGCATGTCTGTAGGCCTGTCTGTATGTGTGTGTGTGCATTTCAGGCCTATGTGTGTGTGTGTGTGTGTTGAGTGATAAATTAATTTCCCCAATGTGGGATTAATAAAGTTAATCTTCTTCTTCTTCTTCTTCTTCTTCTTCTTCTTCTTCTTCTTCTTCTTCTTCTTCTTCTTCTTCTTCTTCTTCTTCTCCCTGTAACTGTCCTTGTCTTCGCAGAGCGCCCTGTTGTGCTATGTTCTTCTTCCTGGTCAGAAGTCCTTTGATGTCCTTTTTATCTGGTTAAATAAAGGTTATAAATAAAGAGAATAAACAAATGCTTATAGCGCCATCATCTGGTCAATCTGAATGATTTATCATTCACCATCTCACAGGAATCTGTCCTACCAGCAGAACCAGTAGGATTCCTCCAGGCGGCCCATAATAACACGACAGGGGAGGAAATGAGAGCTCATTAAAAGGGAAGGAGACAGGGAAGGAGGAAAGTGAGGATAGGAAATATAAAGAGGGAGAAAAGACAGGAAGGAAGAATAAGAGGAAAGGAGGGAAGGAGGGAAATGGCAGCAAGGTGCATGAGGAAAGGGAAGGATGGAGAATAAATGAGGAAGAGGACAGAGGATCAATCTGTCCCCTTATGGTGACGTCGTCATGGTGATTACAGTCACCACTTCCCATGTATTTTACTAGTTTCAATATTATCCCTGCTATCCAAAAATAAATCTTATTTAGAAATGACATGTTTTAATAAAACTATGTAAGCCAAACTAAAGGTTTATTTATTACCCATTTTTGTAATGTAATTATTTTGCTGTGGTTCATAATGACAAAAAGAACACAGGTTATGTAAAGTTATGTTTTATTATTATAACCTTAAGCATGTGCTTTCAACATTGGGTTGAGTGTAACATTTGCTGTCAGCATCAGATGAGACGCTTTCCAAGTCAGGGCCAGATTCTAGTTTTACTCACCAAGATATAATTTAGTTTTATTCGGAGGTCAGTTAACAAACACACAAAACCTAACACACACATAATATCACACAAACTTCTAGCTAGCAATTTGAAGAAACAATTGAAATTGTCCTTACAATTAAAAACAAAAATAAAATATAGGTTGGAATACATTTTACAAGAACACACGTCACTATAAACATTCGTAGTTTAACATCTTCTGTTGCAACACGTGGTTAACTGCAGGGAGTTGGCGTTGGGAAAACACGTCGCCGCCGCGGGAAACATCCAATGACTCGTTTTAATTCATTACAATTTATTTGTAATTGATTCAGGCCTAAATATTTGTTTAGCTAAACAACAACCACCCCAATATAATGCAGTTGAACGCAACATGTGACGAGTGTTTCCCCAACCCTGGGGCATCAAGTGGAAATCTCCACTAATGAATTACCAGTAACACAAATCCTTTAGTGTATAAATTACAATTAACCAAGAGAGAGGAAAAGAAAAGTGCCTATTCATCATCGTCGTCGTCGTCGTCATCTTCGTCCTCGTCTTCATCGTCGTCATCATCGTTAGTCATCATGGTGTGTTGCTGTTGTTGCTGTTGCAGTTGTTGTTGCTGTTGTTGTTGTTGTTGTTGTACCATGCTGGCTCCTCCCCCCACCTTCCCCTTGGACTTGTAGTCGGCCACGTCCTGCAACACACAGCAACCATGTGACCCACTGCTGGGAATCTGACTGGTGACAATTACATTTGTAATTACATTTGTAATTACATTTCATCTGAGTAAAGAAAAGCCCTGCATGCCTTCTAGAAGGTAGTAGTAATAGTATTAGTATTAGTAGTAGTATTAGTAATAGTAGTAATAGTAATAGTATTAGTATTAGTACTAGTAGTAATAGTAATAGTATTAGTACTAGTAGTAATAGTATTAGTATTAGTACTAGTAGTAGTATTAGTGGTAGTTAACCGGCTAGCGTACCTTCTGGTACTTGTCCTTGAGCTTGTTGGCCTTCTAGAAGGTAGTAGTAGTAGTACTAGTAGTAGTAGAAGTAGTATTAGTACTAGTACTAGTAGTAGTATTAGTACTAGTAGTAGTAGTATTAGTACTAGTATTAGTACTAGTAGTAGTAGTAGTAGTAGTGTAGTTAAGTGTCCAGTTGTTTGTTGGCCTTCTAGAAGGTAGTAGTAATAGTAGTAGTATTAGTAGTACTAGTACTAGTAGTACTATTAGTATTAGTACTAGTAGTACTAGTATTAGTGGTAGTTAAGTGTCCAGCGTACCTTCTGGTACTTGTCCTTGAGCTTGTTGGCCTTCTGCAGGTACGGCTGCTTGTTGGCGTCTGTCAGGTTGTTCCACATCTCCCCCAGCTTCTTGGCCACGTCTCCGATACCCAGACTCGGACTCACAGCCTTGATCTTCGGCCGGTGGTCCGCACAGAAGATGAAGAAGCCAGAGCTGAAGTGGGGGCGGGGGGGGATATATGGAATATGACCTTATGACCTTATGACCAAAGTATTTACAGGAATCAGATGATGTAATACAGTTGATACTACTGTATATAAATATATGTTCTCACGGTGGTCTCTTGGGGGCGTTGGGGTCTTTCTTCTGCCCCTTCTTCCTGCCGGGGGCGTAGTGCTGCATCTCCTGGTCGAACCGGACCTTGTCCTGCCGGGCCAAGTCCTCAAACTTCCCCTTCTCTTTACTAGAGATGGTCTGGGGGGTGGAAAGCACACACACACAACACAAGGTTCAGTGGACCGTCTCGGCTCTCAGCAGACCCAACAGTGAAACGTTACACCTACCTAATGAGGCCCATTATAACGAACCGGTTACATAGAGCGGTTAAAAGGCATTTCTCACCTTCCACCGCTCTGAACACTTTTTGGAGAACATTGTGAAGTTGACGGGAACCTCTGGGCTTTTCTTCTCGTGCTCCTCGCGGCAGGTCTTGATGAAGTAAGCGTAGGCGGACATTTTGCCCTTGGGCTTCCTGGGGTCCCCCTACACATGGGGAGGTGGTTCATGTTTAAGTGGAGCACTGTACTGGTTCTTTCCTCAGGTCCAGCTCCTGACAACATACACTGGAAACAGAAGGTTTGGAGTCAATAGCTCTTGTGTTGTACTGGCGTCCGCATCGCACCGTCCAGGCTACATCACACGCATGTTCAATTTGAATATATGTATGTAATTTGAATGTTTGTATTGAATGTATTGAACAGGATAAGCCCCCTGAGATGTAGCAGTTCATTTAGGAGGGGTCCTATAACTGGTTTCATAATGAGGAGATGGATCCTACCAACCTTGGCCATTGTGGTTTCTGGAATGAAGCTGGTAGGAGGTCAGATTATCTCTGTTATGATGGTCCAACACCTGGAACAGATAGCATGTGCTTACCATGTTGGGACCTTTAGGCAATCATGTAGATATTTTTAATCCAATTAATTCATAAAAAATCAATAACACAAAAAACAACCATAAATCAAAAAATGCAATGAAGTCGGTCGCTTCGATGCATATATTCAGACAGACAAGATGTGTTTTATTTGTGAGCCACTTCATTGGTATCAATGAATTATTATTATTATTATTTTTGAATTATTATTATTATTATTATTATTATTATTATTATTATTATTATTATATCTATTTGATATAATCAAAAAATAATCCCCAATAATTCCCAGTGAATATAAGATGAATACATGAATCCTAGTGAGACCGCCACCACAGCGTCTCCAGGCGGACGGGATCGGACGGCTTTCTTCTGGCGTCACGACCCACAAAACCCACAATTATTCATCTTCCATTTTGAGGGATGCGCGTCTCGTGACAGAAACTGCCGTTCATTACCGCGCGGCGTCCCACCCGCAGCGCCGCCGCGCCCCCCGCGTCCCCATGAACCCGTCCGCCGCCGCCGCGGTCCGGGCGGTACCGGCGCGGCGGACGGGCTGGCCTCGCGGCGGCGGCGGCGGCGGCGGCTGCGCGGCACCCGTGGAGTAAAATGGCTCCTGGAGCGCAGCTGGTCCTGCAACAAAGCGCAGCCCCTCCTGCCGCCGCCGCGCGCACGCGTCCTCCCCCCGCACACACACACACACACACACACACACACACACGCACGCAGACACGCGCGCGCACACGCGCACCGCCGACAAAACACGCACAAATAACGGGTTTTATGAGAGGGGAAAACCCCGCGTCCGTGCACCCGCGGTACCGGTCGGTCTCGCCGTCCCCCGCGGTGGGACCGGACCGTGGGTCCGGTGTGTCTAGAGGGTCCGGGGGGTCCGGTCCCGGCCCGCCGCCGGTAACAAAGACGACCGCCAGCCATTTGTAAGTAGAAAGCCGAGAGAGACGCAGCTGGGGGGGGGGGGGGCGGCCTCCATGACAGCCGCTACCAGGACCCGGACCCACCAGGACCCTGACCCAGGGGGATGAAACCCCCCCTGTCGTCACCCGGGACCCGACACGCGGTCCGGACCCCCCCGCCGCCCCGGCTCCCCGTAGTGGATCCAGACTGCCAGCCATTTTACCGCGGCTGTGGCGCTGCGCTCGCGGCGTCTCCTTGGCGACCGCCTCAGAAAAGAAAACGTTATTTTAACGGAAAATAAACTGTCTTCTAACAACATGGCGCCCGTCCGCTTTAACATGAAATACTGAGGTCCGTGTTGAGCCCAGCCGCCCGGTACCGAGACCCAGAATAATACCCCCTCCAGGTCCAGTCCGGGGGGTCTGGGAACACCCCCCTGCACCAGGACTACGGGCTTTATTGTTTATACATGTCCTCTCCCCGCATGACGACGGGGTTTATTTATATTTAAATATAAAATTATATTTAAAGGGAGGTCCGCGTCCCGTCCGACCAGCAGGACTACAAAGCACCGCAAAAACCCCTCGACGATAACCTGTTAAAATACCCCCTAAACCCATTAAACCGACCCGTAAACCCGTTAAACCGGACCCTGGTTATCCTCAGTACCGGTCCGGACCGAACCCCACCCCCCCGCGGCCCGCCACCCCCCCAGAACCACGACGGGTCCGCCTCCCGGTCCCCGGCGCTGCGGCTCGAAGTGTGAGTCCCGATCTTACCTGGGCTGAGGAGGTCCGGGTCCTGAGTCCTGCGCCGCGTCGCCGTCTCTGCGCCGCCGCCCGCCCGCCCCGCAGCCCCACGCGGCCAGCAGCCATCGCGCTAGCTGCACGCGAGAGCGGCGCTGATTGGACGACAGCTTCCCGCGTTTCGAACCGGCCTCCGCCGCGCGCGATTGGCCGCGCGCCTCGTCGACGCCGCGCGCCGCGATTGGTGGAGAGGGACGCGCGCCTCGCGCCTCGTGCGCGGAAAAACTTCCGCCAAGCGGCGCGGCCGCCGCCTCGCGCGCGTCGCATCGTCCGCTGATGGACGACTGTATAGACAAGCATAGGTGTAATTACACGTTAATTACATGTATTACATGTGTTACGTTCATTACACCTTCATACAGCCCACTTTTTATTTTTTATTTTTATAAATGCAGCTACATTGTTTTTTTTTTTTTTTACAAATGTTCTTACAAATATTGAATAAACAAAGTCATAAACAGACAGACTTCATCAGCCCAGTATTCATGGGTTCCTGTAACAGGTGTAACAGGTGGAGCAGAAAACCTCGGTACCAGGACCCAGAAACACATCCAACACCTGCACAGGTAACCAGGCAGGTGGTCTGGACCACACACACACCAGGAAGAGGAGGATAATGAGGGACAGTTGAGACAGGAAGAGGAGGATAATGAGGGACAGGTGAGACAGGAAGAGGAGGATAATGAGGGACAGGTGAGACTGGAAGAAGAGAATAATGAGGGACAGGTGAGACTGGAAGAGGAGCATAATGAGGGACAGGTGAGACAGGAAGAGGAAGATAATGAGGGACAGGTTAGACTGGAAGAGGAGGATAATGAGGGACAGGTGAGACTGGAAGAGTAGGATAATGAGGGATAGGTGAGACTGGAAGAGGAGCATAATGAGGGACAGGTGAGACTGGAAGAGGAGGATAATGAGGGACAGGTGAGACTAGAAGAGGAGGATAATGAGGGACAGGTGAGACAGGAAGAGGAGTATAATGAGGGACAGGTGAGACAGGAAGAGGAGGATAATGAGGGACAGGTTAGACTGGAAGAGGAGGATAATGAGGGACAGGTGAGACTAGAAGAGGAGGATAATGAGGGACAGGTGAGACTGGAAGAGGAGGATAATGAGGGACAGGTGAGACTGGAAGAGGAGGATAATGAGGGACAGGTGAGACAGGAAGAGGAGGATAATGAGGGACAGGTGAGACTGATCTGGGCGAGCAGGGCGGCTCTATCTTGTGTGGCACCCTGGGCGAACCCCCCATGGGGTATTTCATTTTAAATATAGTATCTTATTTTATGATTTGCTTTGCTTAACCTTGTAATCATTTCTATCATGAATCACATTGATGATAAAAACAGAATGAAAAACATTAAATGACCAAATATGAAACAAGCTTTTCATAGACTGCTTTAAACACACATGAAGGACCTCAGCATCCTAACAGGTCTGGGATCCAGCAGGGCCACTATGTTATAGCTCCTGGGGGGGGGGGGGGCACAGAGCCTGGGCACAAACAATTACAACTAAAACATTTTTAAACAGTTAATTCACTTCATGTTTAAATAATATATATAATGAATATGAATCCAAGACTGAGCACCTGGCTCAATAAAGGGGGGAATATAAAACAGATGAAACAATCATCATAATCAGGAGGTCCCTGCAGTGTGGCGCCCTCTGGTGGCCGCCTGGGACCCTGCAGTGTGGCGCCCTCTAGTGATGTGTTGACTGTGTGTTAACTGTGTGTGTTTTGCTAGTGACATCAACATTGGGGGATAGCACTTTATAGTTTCGAGGCAAAATGTTATTTGTATGTATGTGTATTTTTGTAAATAAAAAAATAGATATATATATAAGATAATAATATATATTATAAAGATATAATAAAGATAATATATATATACATATATCTTTAAAAATATACATATATATTTTTATAAACATGTTGTTGTTGTACACATTTCCTCATGCTGGTGAGTTCGACCAATGGGAAGCCAAGAAGACGCGGTCTGGGGGATGCAAGCCAATCAGCGCCCAGCAGGGAGGGCGATGCGGAAGAAGGGCGGAAGTATCAGCAGCATCCCGACCACAGAGTCCATCCTCCCGGGTTGTAGTGATCCCGTCCGTCGCTAACGTCGGGCATCAAACCCGGATCCCTCGGGGTTTTAGTGGACAGGAGGGGTTGTAATAATGGAGAAACACGTCGGAGGGTCGGACGGACCGACGAAGACCAGGGGGGTCTCCCCGAACCCAGATCCCAGGAAGCCGTCCCTCAGCGGCGACAGTCTGGAAAGGTGAAGCAACAATATTTATATGTCTATATCTATATCTATACATCTATATATCTATATATGTATATTAAGATGCTCTCGTACAGAAAGTGATCGGTTTGTCGGTGGATGGGGAGCCAGGGTGGGTTTGGTTGCGTCCAGAAAACCTCTTTAAATGCGGAGTTCGGGTCGATGCGTAGTAAACAGAGTCCAAACCTGGACCTCCAGCCCCATAAATACTTCACACATATTAATTATTTGTATTTGTCTCACAAGACATTTTTTTAAATTAACAAAATGATGTTAATTCCTGCCATGATCACATATGAATATGAAACATTCATATAAAAACAGAGTATCGTATACTATAGGTCCATCATAGGAGACAATGTTAACCGTCTTATTTATTCATTATTAAATAAGAATACTACCAGGAATATATCCGTACAAAAAAGAAAATCAATGACCCAATGACAACCTACTTATCAATACAGGGGACCGATTGATCGGCCTATATTGACCTATCAGAGATACTTATTTAGAAATGATGTAATCACATAGTTTGTCCAGCAGAGCGCACTCTCACATGGTCCACAATGTGGGACAAGACCTCAATGACAGGAGCAACAGGTTACAACTATAAACCAGCACAAAACTGAACAAACAGTAGGCTACTGATGTTTATTTTATTTTGATTTATTCTTTATTTAAATTGTCAGCAATTGACTGATACTGAATACGTACAGTACTGATGTTTATTTATTTTCTCAGTGTTCAAATTGGTTGACAATGTTGTACAATAAATGTTAAATAATATTTTCAGAATATGTATTCTTTAAGTTTAAGGTATTTGTTTAAGAAAGCAGCCTTCTGAGTACCGTTGCATAGATATATCGGTGCACAATCCTATTTTAATTCCAGCTCAAAGATTCACTTTATCGGCCACCATATTGGTAATTGATGAGGTTTTCCAGTATCGGCCTCAAAAATCCCATAAAGGTCTGGCTCTTTGTCTTTTCAAAGCACTTTAAAATAACTTTACACTGCTAACTTTTTATATCTCTGTCTTTGGTCCAAAACAATCCAAGACTGTCGCAAACCTAAAAAGAAATCCTATTTAGAAAAACTTCCTTCATTAAAGCAAAGTACTAGCACCTGTATTGCTCATAAGGAACAGTATTGTAATGTAGTCTTGTTTTCTTGTACTATGACACAGACGTGCACACACACACACACACACACACACACACACACATGCAGACACGCACACACGCAAACTGCACGCTCACAGGGTGAAATTGATTTATGATGCAAGTTAAATACAAAACTGATGCTCTTCACAGTGATTACAAAGAGTGAATGCCCTGAGATTACAAAAATGATTATCATTAAATTATTATATATAATATATAAAATATGATATGTATAGTATTATATTCAAACAAGAAATGAGACACATTTATGTAAACTAAAGCATTGAATGATATCTATACCTAAGACATAAATTGTAGTTCCTAGGACTTATTTACACACACACACACACGCACACACGCACACGCACACACACACACGCGCGCACACACACACACACACACACACACACAGTCGCTGTCATAATTGCTGTATGCTTGTAGTGCCTTCAGACTTTGACCACTAAACCTTTGGTCATTTCACCTCATGTCAAAATGCCAAAAAGGTTCAGTGAAAGGTTCAGAGTCCCTTGTATTTTCCCTTTTTTTGTCCCCCCCCCAAAAAAAATAAAACAACAACAATTCAACACTTGACTAAAATCCCAATTTTCTGTTGTTGTTGTTGCTGTTGAATGTACTTCCATCCCTTCGTGAGCGTGTCGCTGTTGTGTGTCGGTGGCACGCGGACCGCGGACCGCGGTCCTAGAAACGCTGCTGCTGGTTCATCTCCACGCCGTTTTCAGGGTCTTTGTTGTCCTCCGCTGAGATCTTCTTCTTCTTCTTCTTGTTGTCCTGGCGTCCCAGGGCCTCCGCCTCCTCCAGGGTGGTGGTCAGCGGCTGGCCGAGGGTCTCAGGCAGCAGCAGTGTCAACACCCCGATGACTAACGCCAGGATTCCCACTATCAGCTGTTGTGTGTGGGAAGCGCGGGAGATGAAATGATAAAATGTTGATAATTGATTAATCGTTTAAGTCATTCAACAGCTACAAATAACAAACAAAATACAATCAGCTGTGTGGTTCTTTATGGGCTGCTTGTCAGATAAAGCAAGCACTTTGGACTCTTATGTGACTCTATTATGTGTGATCTATGATTATGATTAATCGGGGAAATAATAAGAGTAAGATTAATCGACCATAAAAATATAATCATTAGCTTCGGCCCTAATAAAGACATAAAATCCTATTTAAAAAAACCTTGTGAACCTTATCAGATGGGACAAGATTGAACAACATGCATGAAAGAGTAACAACAACAACACACTCTTCAAATTCAAATGCAAACATGTCTATTTTCCCCCACGTTAATTCCGGTACACACGCCATTGCTTTATGTCTATACATCATTCATTTTTCGACGAAGTCATTTATTTCTGTATCTATGTACCTGAGGAAGGTATGTCCAGATCTCTGCCAGGTAGACGCAGAAGGGCGCCACCACGCTGCCCAGGCGACATATCATGCTGCCGCTCCCCACAGCCAGGGACCTGTTGCATGAACACACCCAGCAGAGTCCAGCACTGACCACTCGGCCCTCCTCACATCATCATGCTCAACATCGGTTGGACCGGGAATATAGACGTGGTCCTGCCGAGCACAACCGGTACAGCATGGCCGCATTAACACTGCCAGGGTTAGGGGTTTGATTCCCGAACGCGAAGCGCATTTTTCGCGTGGCGGCGGGATTACATACGAAGTCAACGCAAAGACGCGAATTTGCGCTAGGCGAGGCGAAAGACGCCAAAGGACACAAACAACGTGAAATTTGCGCCATTCAACTCGCGCAAACTATTTGTTTCGAGTTGACATTTCATTATCTTGAGCAGAAAATTTGCGAGTGAACACAAATGATCCCTCAGTCAAACTTGTAACAACAACAATGTATAATTTGTCTGGCTCCATTTTTTTTCAAGTAATGTTAAATATTTGACTTAAAATGAACCAAAACACATACATACGTACATACATACATAACATACACACATACACACATACATACATACACACATACATACATACACACATACATACATACACACCAGTGGCGGCTGGTGGTTTTTAAAGTGAGGGAGGAAGGACTACCTCTTTCCTTGGTCGCTAGTTTATCACTGTAACTGAGGGAATGGAATGATTTTTGTAATAAAACATTCACAATGTCCTCCGTTTCCATTGTTTCCATTGTGCATTTATTATCTTTACTTGCTCTGCGTCTCTTCAGACTGAGCCAGAGACTGAGCACCGCAGCAATACAGCGTAACAGTGACTCCGCCCCCTTTTTAACAGCTCCGGTGTCCCACGCATTTATCTCGCCCACTTTTCGTAGAATCCTTATAAAAATAGTATTAAGCCTTTAACCAATAAGCCAATCGTTCGTTATGGTAGTCGTGACCATATTATGTTGGATTCGGGATGAGTAGTTCCTCACTCGGTCAACAAAATAATGTACACAGTCTTGTACCTTTGGCTTTTCTTCCGTTTTCCAAATTCTTTTTATGCCCGAATCCAACATAATATGGTCACGACTACCATAACGAACGATTGGCTTGGTTAAAGGCTTAATACTATTTTTATAAGGATTCTACGAAAAGTGGACGAGATAAATGCATGGGACACCGGAGCTGTTAAAAAGGGGGCGGAGTCA
>JAOPJI010084199.1:0-19672 GCA_027122695.1 Merluccius productus | reverse complement strand
CCTGTCATAGCAAGTTCCGAGAGGGAATTATCGGGTACCTGTCTCATATAGCCACTGCCTATTTTAATCGCACCACCTCTTGTTTCTAGTAAAGATGCAAAGTTTAGTTTTCAGAATCTGTCACATTTAATTATTTTTGGCCAAGAATAATTAAACATAGGGAAGACGGGGGACCGTATAGTATTTAGCGTGTCAGTAACCACTCCCAATAAAAACAGAGGTGGGTGCAACTCGATTGATCAGTTATTACCAAAAAGCAGGTACCACATAGGTGATATTATCTGGAAAGGGAGCAAGTTATCAGACGAACCAAGAAACACAAGTTTGGTCAGTTTAAGACCATGGTCGAAAGAGCATTCACGACGAATGTCTGTCATGCAATAAAACCACAAAATAAATGAAGTCGATCAATTAAATCGGCTAACGAAACAAAATACTAAAAATTTATAACTCATAAGTTCGTACACTTGTTGAAGAGACCGTTTTGTTCAAATTCATGTTCAACTGCTTGGAATTTGTGGTTTCTAGGCACATAGTTAATGAATTGTGTCTCGAAACAGCTTTAATACATTCATCGCATTATTTTATTTATTTAAGCTACTCAGTTTGTTAATAATCGTTTTCGCTGAATATTAATTGGTTTAAATGAATTATCCCCCGTTTCTATGTCCGGTTAGCATGTGTATGACTAGGTTACAAAAAACGCGTCTCTCAATAGATCTTCTATTAAGATAAGTCATAATTAAATAATGTAATAACTAGTACAAATGCTTAAAAAGGATTATCTTTTGAACGATTACTTGATTAGGATAATTATACTATGGTATGTTTAGTAAAATATTGAAATAATAACTGCCGTGTAAAATGGTCGTTTTACGCATACAATTTAGATCGAGCTTTTCGCGTGTATACACGTTAGAATAACGCTCGATTGACTACAATCATCATCAAAGTTTAATCGTTAAATCCTTAAGCGGCCGCTTGGAATAAGTGAAAGCTGCATCTCACTCGTGTAGAGCTGTCACATGAAAATGTCCACCAAAATTACTATCTATATTGTTTTGCTGGTCTCCAGCATAACCATTGCACATAGTCAGGAATGTATTGCCGATTGTAGATAATTTTTTTAGCGACCAACAAAAACTTGGGGATTTGCGAAAAGGAAGAGATGGAATGGTGGAGAAACCAAACAAGTTTTGTTTCCGCCAACTCGGGGATCCAACTTGATTCATACTTTTTAAGCTACAACTTTTCTGATAATTTGGAAAGTTATCGCGCTTACGTGCTGATAAAATTTGTTGTTAAAGCTGCGAGAAAAGTGGACAGACTGGTGTTTCATTCGTCAAACAATCTCATAATTGACTTTGGAGTGTCATCTGAGCGCAAAAAAGAACTTTCATTGGCATCCACTAACATTGCTAGTAATCCTAGCCCTCTGCTGGTCGATAAAATAAGAGTACACATGTGTGTAATTGAGTCTGAGCCAGACCATATCATAGCAAGCTTTAAGAAGGATTTGACCGAAAATTACACACATCGTCTTTATTTGTCATTCAATGGAGCTCCATCGTTTGAACATTATGGCATTTTTAGGGCAGTTGTTGGCGACGACCTTCAAAATCCAGAATACATGGTGGCGACTAATTTTTTCCCTTCATTCGCTCGAACGGCGTTTCCATGTTTTGACGACCCAGCTATGAAAGCCATATTCACTCTCAAGCTTACTTTCCCAAACTCCCACCAAGCCTATGCAAGTTTTCCTGTTAAATTCGTGGTATGTGCAATTTACATTGACACCAAAAAATTTATTAACTCTGAAAATTTTTCATTAATCAAGTTATTCTTTGATGAAATAGTGTTACATCATGTAAAACCAATTGAATGTTGTTTTTTAGAAAGTTAATCACCCTGGAAGAACAGGTTTGTACTTCAAAGGGAAATTCCACATTAGCACATACATGCTTGCCTTCTCAATAAATAATCACAAATGGATTCAAAACAACTTTTCAGCGCAAGTAGTTATTGTTATAATTATACAAAAACTAACACTTTTGAATTTATTTCAATTATGCTAGATAGAGATTTTAACATTGCGGGACACAACTCGTCATTATAACTACTACGCCAGCAAATTGGCCCAAATATTAAGTGTTGTTGCAAATATTACAGAGGTCGAGAGGAAAAGTGAAAGAATTTACCTCATTGAAGTGCCTCTATTCGAAAGCGTTGTGAAGGGCTACTTGGGCATCTTATTCCTTCGACCAATAGATGTCTTTCACCAACAGCGTGTCGAATCAATCATCCAAGGATTTAAAATTACCAGCTACATTGCATATGAAATCATTAGGATTGTACTTTTATGCCAAATACACTTAATTGTTTATAAGGTGAATTAATTTAGTCAATGGATACTGAAATTTTTGTCGAATGTTGGGATGAGTGGTGGATAAGCGACTCTTTCGCAAGATTCTTGAGCTTTTATGCAACCCAACTAATTTACGAAGAAAAAACTTTTGAAAATTATATTCGAGTCGATTACATTGAGAAACTAACGCAATACACCCAAGACAAAGGCATACACTTATTGGGAGATTCAAATGAGCAAGTTAATTTCAGCAACTTATTTCACTGATAAAAATATGTATTTAAGGATGACATTGACAAAGGTACAACAAGTATTCCCTACAAGACCAACTCATTGAACCCTGAAGATATCTACAAAAGTTTAAAAGTTACTAGGAGTATTTAAATTCAAATTTCACAGCTTTTTGTTGATAGTCTACCGAAATACTCAGGGCATGGTTCACAAACAGCCATGAGAAAAACTCTACACTCGTGAATCACTTTACTAAAAGTTATGTCACGACATTCAAAGTTCACTCCACCTTGAATAGGACAACTGAATTTCGAAATGTAATACATATTTATTTATTTATTGAAATTTGGTGTTCTACGTAGGTTTTGAGATCAGGTGATTATGGAGTTTTGGAAGAGGTGTACAATTGTTCTGGTCTTCCCATTTTATACGCTAGCTTTGATAAACAACAAAACCTGGTATACTTGAAGTTGCTTGCTCCCAAAAGCAACAGATCCTATATCACATTAATGTAATATTTCAACAATAATTAATAACCAAGTTCATCTACCTCGAAGGAATATTGAATCTCAAAAATTGAAAATTAAAATAAGAACTGCTTGGTCTAACGCTTCGTTGAGGTATTCATTGGGGACCAACAGAAGTACTGCTTTAAACAATAACAGTAGAATTATTAAGTACTTTTCCTAGTAATTAAATTAAACCCAAATCAGAAGGTACTAACAATAAATGGTGATAGACAGGCCATGGTCACCACGGTCTTCAGCAAAGAAGGCATGCAAAACCTGTTCAATCTACTTGAGTTAAACTTTGATGTAAAATATATGTATATTAGGTGGATATTTTTGATTGGTACTTAGCAATTATCAACACGACAAAATGTCGATAATTTCTGATGCTACAAAGCTGCACAAGTTTAAATTGATTGTACTTTGAAATTTGGTTAACTACTATTCAGACATGGAATTCTTGACCCTCCAACATTGGACCAAATCCTTGCTTACTTCGAAAAGGATCGAAACATATATGTCGTGCAAACATTAATGGATAACATGCGATTGTTAGTCAAAATGCCTAGTGATCAGTACATACTTGATCATTTCAAAGTAACTTCATAGTTATATGTTTATCTATCGGGTATAATTTAGCAACTGTATTCAGAGTATTTGTTTAAAGCAATTAAGGACTTGTATATGGGTAAAAAGCTGTATGACGTTGAATCTTGCGATAAAGAGTAGATTGTGGTGGTTCAAATCAGTTGATATCGATATTTATATAGACCGCATTTTTATACAATACTAAATGAATGTGAAATGTATAAGTGTGGCCACGAAATGGACTTGTATTATCAAAAAGAAAAGTGTGTGTGGTGTGAGTAGGACTACTTGAATTTGAGTGATATATTTTTAAACTTTATTCAAGCTTTTACAAAGAGTTGGAGTATGCCGATGAAATGCTAGCAGCAATGGATGACACTACAGTTATCAGTGACTTTATACAACGTTGGAATAATGAACCGGGGAACTTTCCGATTGGTTGTCTGTCGTTTTTCCCCATATCCCATTCTTTAGTTGAAAAGTTTTAACGCATTTCCAACGTTTAATATCTACTCAAATAGATTCATTAATATAAGCTTGTACACGACTCTCATATCTAAAAACGGATTCGGCCACTTATAAGGAAAAGTCTAGCACCAATCATCCAAAACGACTTGACCATGTATTTTGTTATGAATAACACCGTTGCTATACAAAAAAAGTATTTGTTAGTTCACTCCTTTTAAATAGTGCATTTAATGATAAGGTTGGGCAGCTCAACTGAGATGTTGGATCGGTTGGTTTATGAAAATGCTTTAAAGTTAAACACTACAGAGGGATTCAAGAAGGTAACTCTACAATGAAATTCCTAACATCTAAGTGTACTAGGCTGAGAAATACTTTTCAGAAAAAGATAAAAACACCTCCTTCAAGACCTATGCCAATTCCATTCGATTGATTCAGATGAATGAAGTATGGATGAAATCGTATCAAATAAAAAACAAGCACGTTGAAGCCTACTTTGATGTGCCAGGTACAACCAAAAGTTAAAATCAGGAAATTATGACCATTAGAGAATGGTTGTTACTACAACCATATTAGTAGTACTAGTTACATATTTAACTTGGATGCGTTATGTATTGAGTTGCAGCAAAATAATCAGCATGACCAGTAAATTCATTAGAAATTTTGTATGTGTGTGTTTCTTTCCACCCAATGGATCTATTTCACTCGAATAAAGTAGATGGTTATTGTTAGGGCGATGGTGATGTATGTGACAATGACTGACACGTAGGAAAATTGAATCCACGAATTGAGTCCACTGTCATCGAAATCCATCCCTAGATTTGGTCGAACTCTGTGACCGAAATCCACTTTGAGTTTGTATTGTTTGTGATTTTGTTTGAATGGAATGGACACCTAGAATTTATTACACGTCGGCGAGGATGATGATTTTTAGAGTGGTACATTAAACAATGGTCTTAGTGATTTTGTTATGCCAGTTCGTTTGAAATACACCGAACCCAATGAAAAGTCGCCATGGTTTTTAGAGTCAATCGCGCCATTTGAATGGCGAACCGCTTTGGCCCCATTCAAGTAATCGAAAAACCACTTGTGCATGTATTTCTTTGTACACGTTGCTGTGTCGGTGTGGACACACAGAAAGCCAACTACACAACAGTGAGCGCACTAAACACGTCTATTCCAGGTCGAGTTACAAGCGTTATCGAGATTCTCTTCGGCAAAGGGGATCCTGAAAAAATCATTTTTTGCAATAGCCTTGTTGTTGAATAGGCTGTTAAATTGTGACTCTACGACATCTATAGGTGCCAAAAGTGACAGTGTATATTCAATTAAATTTGACCTGAAAAATGTGTGATCAACAATTCGACGGCTTTTGTACAATCAGTTGGAGTGTTGGCATTTTTGAAAATTAGGTTCTAAAAAAAACAATTCCCAACGTTACTAATGCACGTGTTCGCAACGGAAAATTGAAATATAAACGATACTAAAATATGCGTTGTTAACTGCATGTTTTCAAGGTAGATCTTCTTCACAATACACTCATTCAATTTTTGGGGCACCCTGTAATTTATTAACAACCCAGTAAGTTATCATGGAATACAAATAAATGAGCAATAAGACTTCAAATATTTTTGATATTTATTGAATATTAATTTCTTGTGTCAAATGTTTCTCTTGCCGCGGTATCATATTACAATCCACCTCCTTTTGATAAACAAATTTAAAAATCAACATTAAGTGAAAGCTAATAGAATTAGTCTACCTTTTTTATCTTGAAACAGTAATTATCGAAATAGTGATTATTGGACGTTTTAAAGTAATATAATTGAAGATTTATTTTTTATGCCAACCTGAACTAATAAAATTTATAACTAAAACACATGACTGACAACTGTATCAAGTAAAAAACTGTTCTCACTACAAATAAATTTATCAGGAAATTTGCAGTTTTTCTTTTAAATTGCTTATGGTATTGTTTACTTACGAAGCCAAACTAAGGTAGTTTTAATATATTAATAAATACTGTTTGACCAATTAATTAACACCCTATTAAGCTATATATTTTGTTTAGAATTATTCAATATTTCACTGAAAAATTTCACCAAATAATTAATTGATTAATTAATTAATAAAAGAAAGACAGCGTCCTTATTTGGTTGTTAATACTCAATACATTGGAATAAGCGGTGAAAGATCCATACCACTATTCTTTCTATGGACGAGATCGGGAAGTAGTTGGCAAAAATTTCCTTGAGGTCATTCAACATTTTTCCACGGACGCAACATCGATCAATAACCAACTTGCTCTTCCCAATACCTACCAACAACGCGCCAGCATCTCTTCTAATAGATACGTTTATGTTATCTAAGAGTAAATTGAATTTTTTTGTGGTGTTTTTGGTTATGAAGAGTTCGCAATTCACATCTACAATTCATCGCTGACTACTGACGGTACAACTATTAAATACTGTGACAACTAACACTTTTTTTACATCCTTCATTGACTTGAACGTCTATTTTTGAACAAAGGGCTTGTTGCGAGGGGTTCAGTTGATATCTCGAGTTCTTAACGTTTGCATTTGAATATGGACAAATCGATTCTTCTGAGCCGTCATTGCTCACTTTGGAGACCATCAAAACCAACAGAAGTTTTTGGACGAGCATTTTGGTTATTATGCAAAGTACAACCCAAATATTAATATTCTGGAAAATACACTACGAAAGGAATCAAGTGTATTGACTTGGCAAAACCACTATATTGTATTGCATTGATTTTATCACGATGTTTTCTTTCGGGGTTTTAAAACAAACAAAACATCATATTTTCAATGTTTTTACTACCATTAATAAAGGACAAGAATGAGAATGGAGAAAAATCAATGATAATCGGCTCTTTTATTCAATCAAGTTGTTTAAATAGTAGTTTCCTTTTAAAGTGTAGTTGGCAAAGTTTCATCCAGTGTAAATGAATCAACAATGAAATAACCAAAAAGGTATCAATTTATTTCATTACACCATTCTCACTTGGTCTGTAAGCAACGAGCATTCAGATTAACTTTGGCTATTTGTAATCATATAAAAATTGGAATTACAAAGTTCTTTTATTGAGTGAGCGCACAATTTAAAAATAACGATGTTCTGTTTAGAGCTTTCTTAAATTAAGGTAACTTTAAAATACTAGTGTTATTTTTTAATCCTTTTAATTTATAATGCATTGTTGATTTTCATTGAAAATAGTTTAGTCGTCGTGGTACGCCTTTAAATTTTTTTAATTATTTTGATAAAATAGATAACTGATTTTCGTTTAAATTGAGATAAAACGTTGTTTTAAGTCAATTTTTTATAATCAATTTCAGTTATTTTAGCCACAAAAACTTTATTACTTATCGACTATATATAAACACCTGATTTTTGTTATAATGTGTTGTATCTTCTAGCAATGTGGATATTACGGACGTTGAATTATTTATAGCGCGCGCTATTTACTTACCTTGCTTCTCAGTTAAATGAAATGTTTGCTATATGTTGGTTTAAAGTGTAGTATAAAATAAATAATAACTATGAAATAACGAAAAATTGCTATATGGCAAGATTAGAGTTCAAAGGGTCAAATTATAACTTTTGAAAGTTGCATGAACTTCAACACCGGTCGCTTATATCGTTCAGTTGAGTCAGTTGTAAAATGGAATAATTTATGTCAGTCCAATGTATAGTTTAGTTGTGGTATAATTTTCCTCAAGCAAACCTATAAGGGTTTAGTCGTAGGAATTCGATGAAAACAGGATTGATGGAGTGAAAGAATGATTGTTAATCTAGGCCGCACGTCGAAGAGAATGACGATATAAATCAATAATACAACCGAATGATAATCGCTGAAGTTCTATGTATAGTTTAGGAGTACTAAGTTGGAGCAATGGATGTAGAAAACGTCAAACTTTAAGTGGCACTGGTCTCAACTTTGAAACAGCTAGAGTCGTATAAGATTTTTGCCTAATGTGTCGATTAGCAACTGAATGACTCTATAATGACAGTCAAAATAAAAAAATCGGCACCAATAAAACCTTCTTTGGTGGTCGAGCAACTTGATTTGGGCGATACTAGCATTGTTTTCAAAGTCAAACAGACAAGGCGCAAAGATAATGGCGAGATTGTATGAGGTCATTTTGTTTACTTGCTCGTTTTCGGCTATGGCCGCCAAATGTGCAAGCAGTCGCTCAAGCACAAAATAATTGGGTTTAGAGACTTTAGATAAAATTTGGTTGATTCGCTGAAGTGATTCAATATCGTTGAGTATGTCTCCCGCCTTTGTCAGCTCGAGTGAGATTATACGTGAAAACAACGGCGATGGTAGTTGACGGAAAAACAACTTGACGAGCGACGACAGCGTCAGGGGTTCGAATGTCCCAAAGTCAATAGCTTCGTATGTGTTGGTATCGAGAATTGTTCTGCTTTGGTTTATTCTTTCGGAATTGCCTGGTCGTCTGTATATGCCCTCAGTGTGAAGACATCGCTTTTCAATCTCTTGCAACATTGCGACCAACTTATCTGGTATGGAGTTTTGAGAGGAGAATAAGGAACTGATTTCGATTTGGAAAAACTACACCATTTCAATTGAACAACAGTTGGTTTGATGGTATCACCTTGTTGTTATTGGTGCTACCAGAATGGACTGAGCAGAGTCCACTCAACTTTACGATACAACGCTTGTGACAAACCACATGGCAATCTAAATGACCATCACACACTGATCGTCTCCACATGTGGGGCATACAATCGCATGTGTAGGCGTCATCCCAAACGAGGGTATTGCACGCGTCACAAAAATTTGTACCAGGCAGAGGGTTGGAACAGTTCATCATATGGCCTTCATTGGTCTATTTCATCCATTCACATTAGCAGTGATACCAGTTGAAACATCAAAATTACGATATTTGACTTGGTGAGGTCGAAACTATCTCTGACTCTTTTAAAGTCTTTCTACATACATAATTATATATTTATTTATTATATATATATATTTATTTATTAATAATTACATTTATTTATATGATTAATATATTTATTTATAAACACTTATTATTATATTTAATTATTGTAATTATTATATATATTTAGTTATATTTGAGAGAAGATGGAACAACCCAAGTTATTACTTTAAGTTGGGCGATTTCATTTTTGGGAGCATTTTTGTACAACTTCAACAACCCATGGAAAGAATTCGTACCCATGTGTACTGGAAACTTGGACTGTTTTTCGGCAATAGTCTTGGTCAGAATATCTTCAAACGATTCCACTGCTTCCGATTCTGTCATGTGAATAGGTTCTGAAAACTAAGTTAAGTCAGCATCCAAGTGGAAAGAAAATCGTTTGTTGGTACTCGAAAGGCGTTGACAAATATGGCATGATTGACCGACGTAAAACGTTGTAAAGATGTAAAAAACACAGAGAGCAGCTTATCGTTTGATTCGTTGAAGGAGGATCCCGTTTGGTTGGCAAAGGCCTTGAAAAATGCTGTTTAACAAAAAGAGCACATTTTATTATAACAATGAATAAATTTGAACGAGTGAATAATGTTAGGGTTCCTGTAATAACCACCCAAAACGTGATTGTTATCAATATGTGCGCAAATGAAAACCTACGTATTTCTGTATGTATTTGATGAAAACGTAAAAACTTTCGTGATCTGAAGCAATGGTGTCACGGTCTTTATCCAAATGTTGAATTGAGGTGCCAACAACACTATCTTTTTGATAGGTGCTATCATGTTTGCTGGATTTAAGCGACTTTTTCTTTTTCCTGATAATTGCTTGAGATCCTGGTGCATTTGATTTTTCATGTTTGGATTTGAATTTAGCTAAAATAACAGATGGATGAGTTACATTGCTGAAGTTGGTCTTACATTTCGACTTTCTCTTGTAGTTAAGAATATTTCGGAACGATCTATTGAAGGTGTCGTTTTGGTGGTCCACTTTGGCTGTATGATCCAGCGAGGAGGGTTCTTCGTAGTACTCATCAAAAGTTCCCATGTTGCATTTTTCTGATTTGGTCTGTTTCAATTCGTCAGTGGAGTCCGATACATATTCCATATTATCAACATCAATAATGCAACTCTTTGACACTGTTAATGTTTCACATATTTTATCCAAACCTTGAAAATATTATCAACTTAAGCGGGAGGGTCAAATGAAAACTTCAAATTACGTTGATCACGCCTACAAAGTGCGGTGCTACCTTGGCCAACCTCAGGCGTGGGACTTTTCTCGGCACTCTCTGGTGAGAGTTTTTCAAAATGGCTTAACAAACGACATTACATTAGTAAAGATCAAAGGTATCACTCTGCTAAGTGTGATCTTTGGTGAGTAGTATCATCTTCAGTATCCGAATAAATAAGTTTTTTAAATGCTTCTTCCATCTTGGGAGTGATTGTTTCGGGTACTAACAAAGATGCTAATCGATCTCTCGATTCATTAAGTTTATCAGACGACAACGTTGTTTCGTTCATTTTTATAGTGTCTTCATTCAATGGTGATAGTTTGTTGGAAGTTTGTTTCCAGTCGTTTCTGAACCTTAAACATTCACCCACCTTCTATATATGTGACAATGAAAAATCAGTCTAGACGTCCCAAATTGTTCTCCATTACTTGCAGTAAAAGGGCGCTATTTCTAACAGCTTTAAAATGTCGACTTTCACTGTATGTTTCCCACCATGATTCTATTAGTTTGACACCATGTGCATACCAATTCATGTTAATTTCAACAATCTTCTTAATCGCCAAATCCATGATGAATATCTAGAATAATGGGATGAGCATGTTTCACGTTAGTGAGCATGACATACTTTTGTTTTACCGACAAAATAAGATTTCGGCTCAAATTCGTAGTAACTAAACACATTGTTGAGATCGCTTATACTCATTATAGGATTGGCGGGATCAGTGACGAAAAGAGGAAATCGTTCGACAAAATCCTAGTAAAATTCAGCATTTATTGTAAATCAAAGCTCAAAACTACGTTGAAGTCCAAAACATTCTGAAAGGTGCTCTTCAGGAAATTTATACCTTTAAAAATGCCACTGTAGTCCAATTGCAAGGAAAGATAGTCCGGGTCCAGCACGAACTCTTCCTTTGTTCTATTGGAGCGTACACAATAAACATAAAAAGACTCGCATTCATTCAACATTGACAATAGTTTGTTCAACGATTCCTACCAACAGTAGAACATCACAACAAGCAACACACAAATATCACTTGAAACGACGAGAGTATAGTGAATTTGGAGGACTTTCCATTCGAAAAAGGATGATTAAGGGTGGATTCGTTTTTCGGTGCCTTTTATTATAGTGAAAATTAGTACACATAGTTGGAGAGTTAGGTAATATTAAAGTTACATCGTCATCAGACAACTCATTATTTCTATATGATGATTAAATTGGCCATTGTGTAAAGTGTACTTATTTAAGTTTTTCTCTATGATTCTTAGGAGTTTTCCCTTATTTTTAGTTGCTAACAAATGTCGCAAACGATTACAATTTTGAAAACAACTTAACTACTTGTGGAAGGGGAACATTTGAATTTGGTCAAGTGATAGTAGGCTTGCATGAAACGACTTAATTTTTTCCATTGCTTTTTGGCATCGAAATTCACTAAACGAGACAAATCAAAACTCAACCACAGTGCTAACCACGTACAGATGATCTGCTTGACATTACTGTTATCACTCCTGCAGATAAGTTTGATAATAGCTGAATAATTCCTTTCAAGGTTTTTCGTCCTGAAATCCTAGCGAGGAATGTGACAGTGCGTGGGAGCAAATGACGTACTGTGAGGTCATAGATCACTGGCCCCGCATAGTGTGAGATTCCGAAAGTAATTTCATTGTTGGTTTGAATGTACTTGGAGTTGGTTTTGAATTGGTGGTTGATTTTTTGTCTCATCTTAGTAGACGAACCCATTGAAAGTCTGACAATCATTATTGAACAAATGTGGACAATGAAGGTCAAACATACAAACTTTCCTCCACAATGACGCTGATAATACTGACGGGTTTGCCAGTAATCATCTGCAAGACCTTCAAACTATCTGTGTAGTCGACAACTTCCACAGGCAACCCCTCACTAATGTACATATCCTATGGAGGGAAGTAGGTCAGTGTCGACGACAGAATGCATAAATCTACTTGCTCTTTTTGCAGCATTGACGTTATGACGTAGTTTTGCATGGCTTCGTTGGCGTAGTTGATACAGAATTGTTCAAAGCTGTTAGTTTTGTAATTTTCAAATCCAAATATATCGAGGAGTAATATCGATCTAATGTTGGACTGAACAGGGTAGTAAGGTGACGCCAATAGTTGGTTTATCTAGGGCATCAATAATTCAAACAGTTGTTCAAGTAAGATGTAGGGTCGTTAGAATTGAATTACTTGTCCAAGGAGCCAATCAAATACAAACACATACAACGACTTGGCCAGTCCATCTCTTGTGTATATAGCCTAAAACACACCCCCATATACAACTCAACTAAAAATACACCAAATAACGAGTATGATTAATGGATATACATGTGAAAATAATAATGTTGAGCATAACTTTAATACAACTTGGTCAACGAATAATTGAATATTCATTGAAAACAATAGTATGTGACTTAAAGTTGAAAAATACTTGCTCAGGTGTCAACTTAACAGTCATGTGTTCGTTTTTTATGATGATACTTTCAGACGAAAAAAATTGAACCAGGTGATGCATATCAATCTATTTGTTGAATAAAACGAAGTAGGCACAACTATCGCACTAACCTTCAAAAGTGAGGCCACTTTGAGTAAAGCAGGGTCATTAGCCAAATGTTCCAAGTAATCTCTATTTTGTGGATCAATGGTGATATTTCCAGTGTACAGAATAGCTAGTAGTATTTTGTAGATTTCGTGCTCTATGGCTTCTAACCCCAACGCTAGAAAACATCGATGGAGAATCTTAAATTTAAACGTTCGATGCATGTTCACTGCATACTTTTGTTCTCTGGTTTCCTACAAAAATTAGTGTATGAAAGCAGTGGAAAATAACTCAACTACATTAGACAGATAGTTGAACAAGGTGTCGTTATCGGTTAGGTATTTGTTTTCGATTTTGGACACTTTCAACCCACTTTCCAGGTAGTAGAAAATGTGAAAATTTCTATTGTTGACCGATTGTGTGGTGATTCTGGACTTTTCGAGGAGATAGTGGCTGAACTTGGTTTCCTCCAACTGTCCAAATTTGGAGTAGTTGAACTGAGTGACCAATCCAAATCGACTGGCATTGTCGTTATTCTCAGTGACCGCGTTACCGAATCCCTACAATGTGTCAACTCTACTAAAAGCCCTTTAGAACAAAGTTGTACCTCCAAAATTTGAAGAGCAGCATTGGTGATCGATTCAATGTAACTTTCACGTTCAGAATTGGCCATGAATAGCAACTGTTGAATGAGAAACTTTGCACTTTCAGTTTTTCCACTACCTGACACACCACTGATGATAACACACTGGTTGGTTTGAGTGGTTAGCAGTTTCTCGTACACTTGGGCCGCTACCGAGAAAATATGAGGCGCCAACAACCTGGAATCGTTGCTGTATTTTTGCATGTAGCGTGGGTTGTAAATGGGTAGATAACGGAATGGATTGATTGCGATGAGAATCGGCCCATAAACGGTGTATATTTTAAAATCGGCGAAACGAGCGTTTAACTTCTCTTTCACCATGTCCGGCGTAACATTTTCTATATTGAGAAGGTTGTCCGAACTGGAAACCTTGGAATACTTGATGTTGAGCGGCGTCATTACGGACTTATTGGCATCAATCTCCGACGACGAGCCTCCATCGCTCAATGGAGAATCCACGGCCAACAGCAAATTGTCTTCGCTTTCTTTGTCGTCAAATTTTGAACCGAAATTGATAGCAATGTCGTGTAGGTTGGTGGGGTCGGTTATTAACACATTACTGCGAGAGTTGTTCGCTTTCTTTGCGGACACTTCGTCGGTGTCGTCAAAATGATACTTTGCCAGCGCGGAAATAGTCAGCGTTGGAACATCAATGAAGTCCATGTTGCAGTAGATGTTGGACGGAATGGAATCCAACGTGAGACCATCGTCCAGTATAGTCCCACTTTTGACCTTCTTATGCAGTAGCATACCGATGGAGTTGTGGGTGAGGCGTTTTATGAGCTTCTTGTTGGATGTACGCGACTTAATGGTGAATTTGCGATTTCCAATAACCTTCGTGGAAATGTCTTTATCTTTGTGGGTGCTATTGACCAGCACGTAGTTATCGAGAAACAACTTCAACAAAGCAACATCGTCGGCATCTGCAATATTACTGTCGGACGTGTCGATTAAATTGTTGGACAACAGATAACTGAAAAATTGAGTTTTCAACTCAAGCACAGTGGTCGTTCGGTCAAAATTACCGCTGTACACCGGCACCGTATCCCTCATGTGAATGTGTGTCTCGGAATAGTCTTCATCAGTTATAAACAGACTTTTTATATTGACATTCAATGTGTCACTGGATTTTGAATGAATTTCCATTGTTTCGGAGCTATGGGAACTTCGAATCGCCATTGGATTGGAAGTGATTTGAATGAGCAACTAGTTTCAAATGAACTTATTTTTGATATCCTTAAACGCAACCTTCAATTATGTTTTCCAAGTGTATATATAAACAGCAATGACACCAATTTTCAACCTACTTATATGAAGAACGATATCGATAAGTAGAGATTTAAATAGATTCCGACGAGAGTACTTCCTAATTTGTGTTATTATACCCTAATAGTCTTAACCTTGGGTGGTAACTTTGAATGGTCCACTACTTGAGATATTCCCGTCCATTTCACTGTTATATTGTGTGTGCTGGCTGTTGTTTGAAGGCACAATTGGTGATTGAGTTCGATCCAATCTATTGGTATCAATCGGGCAATATTATGTTGAGAGCATTAACAGATGTGATGATCGATCACATTCTTATAGTATTAATAGTTTGGAATGCTATCAATTCAGATCACTCATAAAATTCGTGTTATCGAGCGTTGAAACTGATCAACCTCAATTGAACATTTCCCTACGACGCATCACATCTTGAGTATCCCTTCATCGATATAAAAATATTTGTACAGTTGTGAACAATGTTAGAGTTACTATGCTGCACAACGAATCGTAAATTTATTCAAGTGCTGATCGTTACCAATATTAACTCGATTATATTGTTGTTTTAACAGTAAACACGATTCTCCCGCATTAATATGCACAAAATAGTGATAACTAATTGATTAACACTCTCGAATGTACACCATGTGTACGGGTAGTTCTCTAAAAGGACAACCAATTCTAGAGAGTCCAACGAAGCCAAGGTTATTTGCTTCATTTTAGAATCATTTGACAATATTAAATACCACTGAAAATCACTCATTGCGCATGAAACTTTTTTATATGGACTAATAAATAAAATCATTCTTATAGCCGATGCAAAAATTATAATTAACTTGCAATTATGTGAATTTATTACATTTTATTGAACGGATTAAGATTAAATATGAGATATTCTAAATCTACCGTAGATGACATTCATCAAATTCATCACTTCGGTATAAATACGTCTTATGGGTAGAAACAAATTGGCATTAATTCAAGGTCTATTCAAATTTCACTCTACTAACTTAACCACCTTATCGATAATAATCGCTTGTTTTTCATGTGAATCATTCGACGTCATTAATTTCAACGCTTCCGTAAGTTTTTGCTACAAACATTCAATAACAATAAAGAATACAATAGCTTGTTCTCTAACCATGCTAAACACTGATTGTCTTGTAGTCTAGTCTTTACAGTACACACAGGTATGAAGCACTACTGCTTCATACCACATCATTTAATACCAGCGCTAAAATACTGCGTTATTTCGGGGTTATAAATCAACACTTTGTCAGCTATTTTATCACATTGAATGGAATGTTATTGTATATTTTTAAAACGAAAACTTGATGTTTGTCACGCCAAGTTAACGCACGTTTCACCAGCTCAACAATGTCTATCATCTTTTGATAAACCAGTGAATAGAGTTGATATTGTGAAATTGTGTAAACTTATAGCCCAATGTAAAAACGCTTCAAGTTAATAACACGTCATCAATAAAACTCTTTTATTTATCGATTGATTTAAATTCCGTTCGAAATAAAAGAATTATTCAGTGACGCTTGTTCAATAAATTTTTGTGAAGACAAACAATTAAGAAATTAATCGACTTGTCGGAATATATCTATAAGGCGGATAAAAAGAGTTTAAACGTTAATCTGACTGTGAATTTAACACAAGAGGAGAATTCTGGATTTTAGAAAAGAAATATTATTACTTTAATATTCAGCGCATTAATCGAACCATGTTTGTGAAATTAGGGAATAACTGCTACTTTGACATATAATCCGATTACCTAACTCTCTAATCGGATTATATTTTTGAAAGTCAAAGGAAAATAATGCATTCAAAATTAATAGATTAACTGAATACATATGAATAGTCGAATTTCAACTATGTATTCATCAAGTCCGTAGAATTGTAAAGTTTGTATGTGTATGTCGAAATAAATGTAGACACATATGACACGTAGATTAGACTCAAAATAGCCGGTAAAACAACGACGGTTAAAAATGCAATCAAAAATTTCTGTGCAACTCCAGTTCATCCAACGTGAGCCGTCTAGTGTGCGGTTGAAAGCGTCGATACTTCGGCTCGTAAAATATGTATTTGGTGCAAGTCGGACTTTCAAGAGGCGGCACATTGTAGTTGACGACAAACTGTTTGTAGGCTTCACTATTGCGAAAATTCAGTTGTCTCAGAAGACCACGTCTATCGGCTAGCCAATGGATGAATTGAACCTTGGCGACTTTGTCCTTATTACGCGAAAATCAACAATGTCAACCACAATGTCCACAGACTTACTCCAGGATTTGAAATACAGTGGGCCTTTATGTTGACAATATTGTGATGGAGCTGTATGAGCGTTTTCTCTAGCAATGTGTCGTAGTTGAGTTTGGAATTTGCAAGTTCGTGCTCCCTCAACTCCCTCTATCGAAAGACACATAACAATCAACGATATCTATTGGCATCATCTGCAAAGAAAGCTACTCGGTTCGAGTTGTTGATGGAGAATATCTTTCTCAATTGTTCTTCACTATAACGAGTCAGTTCTCCCACTAAGCCAATAGCGAATTACTTTTTATGGGGATCGGACAATTTATCGAAGGCTTTTTCAGCCAAATACAACGTTTTCGACGGTTCAAATGCAGCTTTGTTCGATTCGAACAATGGTAAAGGTTTCAACGCTAGACGCATTAACAGTCAGCACTAAACTGCAACTTACGAGTGTAGTTCAACAAGCCCAAATCTAAAAGGACTTTTCGGTAGAACGGATCTATGCACATAATCAGCGTTATCTTTCAGACTTGCACTACTTAGGCATCTTCTTCGAATGTTGCCTCTAGCGAACAGCGAAACGCTTCTCTCAAATCCTATATCAATTATTTTAGTTGACACAAAACGATATCACCCACCTTTAATTAAAAGCATGACGCGCGCATACATGATATTTATTTGAAGTTGCTGCGGAGGATGTAAGTGTGACTAGTTAACAACCTTTAGGTTTGCGTTGGGAGATTGCATGCGAACATTGTTGCAGCCAGTGAGCAGTCGAAGTGCGACTTTAATGCACTGGCAAGATAAACTTATTTGTGCTCATGAACAAATTTTTTATTTATAACCGCTAAAACCCCTGAGAGGCGGTTTTCATCAAATCGGATTAGTTTACGCCATTACATGTCAGTGCTAAAGCTCAGCGTTGCGTGGAATTTTTTATACAGTGAAAGTTCATTTAAAGAATTCTTTGTTGTCCAATTTAGTTTAAAACTAAAACCTTGCGTTTTAAGTATCCCAAGTTTAGTGCAAATTTCAACGATTCATATCGCTTGTTGACAACCCATGTATTAGCTTAGGTATTGTGAAAATTGTTTAAACTAACAACCTAATTTAAAGATACTTAAAAAGTGTAACGAAATTGTCATTAGTAAAGCTACTGAATTTGTAGATTGACTGTAAAAGAAGCGAATTGATCAATAAAATTTGTATAATAGGTTGACGTGGAAATAAATCTATTCAAAAAATTATTAATATCTTATTTGATAAGAAAAAATAAAGCAACATGTCGGAATATAAATCTTAAAGTAGATCGATCATTGGGGTTTAGTTAGGTGGTTTGATTATTGGCGTCGATTTTAAATTTTAAACTCAACAATAAATGCTTCAAAATAGTGCCGGCTTTCAGAACTTAAACTCGTATTAGTACTGTAAAGTTTGGGACACAATAGGAAAAAGATCCACCAAGCAACTGGCCATTGCTATGAACACACGCTCACCCACGAAAAAACTTAAAGTTTGAAATGCATGTGGTTCGGTTGATTCTAATAGTTACAGCTTTTAATGTTACGACCATAAATCAAACTATATTTGCGTGAATTTCGAATAGGAACACATATTTTCTATTATAATCTGATTAGCCAACTCTCTAATCGGATTATATTTTTGAAAATCAACCAAAACCCAAGGCGTTTAACCTACTAATAAGTATTTAGTTGAATGCAACTAAATGTACAATTTCATCTAGGTTTTCGCCGTACTAGTAAGTGGTGTAAATGGTGTGTACGAAGGACGAAAGTTTTTTGCGTACTTGTGACTATTCACGCAGACTTAGTAATCGCTTATCTCCAGTTTTACCTATATTCAATTATTTGTGTCCCCTAACAGCGTTAGCGATAGACCAAAAATAATTAAATATAACAGCTTCTAAAAAATAAAATCTGTATCTTTCCTAGAAATAGGTGTTGGTGAGATTAATCCTAAATGGCATGTACACTTGCGCAATCGCCATTTTTAATCCCACCAACTTCTATTTCTAGTAGAGCTACAGAGCTTAGATTTCGGAATCTTCCAGAATTAATTATTCGTGACCCCTAAGAGTGAAATCGATTGACCACAAATAATCTATATCCATCTACTATATATAAAAGAGTAGTGTCTGTCTGTGCACACCAGTACGCAGGTGCAAACTCTGTTCTGATTATTTAAGCGTTTTTCGTGTGTGTACATTATATGCGTAAAAAGGACTCTTAACAACGCACTTGATGAGCTACTTAGAAATTGTATAGCACTTATAGTTTTAGAGTTATGAAGCATTTAAAATCGGGATTTGGATTAAAATGGAGATTAACATTATTTTTCATGATTCTTTCCTCAAAATTCCATTATTTTCTAACTGAATTATGTGTTTTAACTTAATTTCTATATTTACATTGTTTTTGATTAATTATTCCTTGTGTATTATAAGTTTTGAAATATTTAAGCGCTATTGAATAAGTTCCTGCTTTCATTTTTAAAATCAACCGACTAATTGAAAAATTAATTTAATTGTAACTGGACAACGCCAGTGATTTCGCGCTAGT
>JAOPJI010084132.1:0-19675 GCA_027122695.1 Merluccius productus | reverse complement strand
TATGTAGTAGATATATCCTTTATATATGTAGTAGATATATCCTTTATATATGTAGTAGATATATCATTTATATATGTAGTAGATATATCCTTTATATATGTAGCAGATATATCCTTTATATGTGTAGTAGATATATATGACGACTTTTTTCAAATTAATAGTTCAATGAGCTAATAAAATTTATCTTGACTTATCCTTCAAATCTCGTATTGACAGAGAATTCACGGCAGCAAATGTGTTAGTTCAAAATGTCAAATAAATTAGCGCATAAAAGCAAAAATGAACAAATGAGAGTAAGTGAAATGATGCGCATTATTAAGTTAAACAAAATTGTTCCAATGACTATGTTCATCCGGTGTGAACATCGTGATTTTTCACTGCAACAAAATGGGAGGTTGAATGGAAGGACATCCTTTTGTCGACTCCATGGCAAAGATATGGAGTCGACATGTGTTTCTCATAAAATGCAAACTTGAAACCTGCTTTTAGAATCAACTTTCGGATATCCTCATAGTTCAAGTTGATCGCTGCCTCGGTGGGGTGTCTTTTGGATATGTCATCATTGATGAGAGGACCTATATTGAACCAATAGCCTTTGGCGACTAGAATTTGGTGTATTTTATGGATGTATTCGACAATGTGGTGTATGTGGTCTACGAAGAAGCAAGTGACTACACAGTGCAGCGAACCAGGCGCACTAATCGAAACAACACAATCTTACATTAATGACGAACTAAAACCGATACTTGTAGGTAGTGAAAAAATCATCGTTAAGTAACATTGGAGGGTTGAAGAAAGAACTGACGACATCCAACCCTTGTTTGTCCGGAATTACACAAGCGCGAATAACGCCGTCTAATTTGTGTTTAGAGAGCGAATCATCAATCCAGGGATACAGCTTAAAAGTTAAGCCAGTTTTTATGAGTTCAACCAAATTTTGTGCAGCTATGTACATTTGATGGTCACTCTCCATACCAATCACCCAAAACCCTCTGTTGGCCAATTCAAATACAATTCTGCCAAGACGAAAATTAGGTACCAATATTCTTAATTTGCTTCGGTAATTAATTGCTGGATTCAACTGTTTTTTATCAACTAAAATGTCTTATTAATACACAGGAATTCATACATAATTTCACAATTTTGAGATTTTTCCGTTAATGGAGGGAACAATGAACATAGAGCTTTCACGAATATGTCGATGCTTTCTTTTCGTTCGTGAAATCCTTCTATAGACCAATCTCGATAGATGTACATGAAAACCCTCTTCAGCGAAACAAAATCGTCGTCGCTAGTCATTCCTAGCATGCTCGGAATGTATGGTACTGAACCTACGAATAATTTGTTTGCGCCAACAGCTAGCAATTTGGAAAGTTGGGCATTCACTTGTATGGCACCTAATATCTCTTTACATTTTTTTATCATAAGTTTCTTTAGGTAGTGATCTTTAGGTTTTCTGAAAAATATCATGGCATTATTGTAGACCCCTAATCTTCTGACTGCGATGGTTTCGTAATCAGAGAATGACTTGATGTATCGGTAGCATCGTATAGTCGATTCATCTCTCTTGGCCAGCTCGTCATTGAGACCTGTGGCCTTTTTCCCCGGCATCCTTTCAACGTATTGTAACTTTCCGCCCAATAACCATGACACAGTATTGTTATTGGCGTTGTTATATCGGCACAACTATATAAACAGTCAGTCTTTGTTAATTACGTTATTGTTTCCACTTTGGTCAACAGAGAAACAAAGTGATGTGCAACGCAACTGTACTCTATTGATAATCAGCGCTAAATCCAGTTTTATTTCAAGTTTTTAGAAGAAAAGTTTGTTTAAGTATTTTACTACTTTTGATGCAGTGTTTTTGTTAATTTGTTAAAATGGAGAGTAACTCAATGTGCATTTCACAAGCTCAATTATCTGTCACTTTTGAAACCCCGTTGAATAGCGTTGATACTTTTAAAATTCTTCAAACTATGATGCAACTCAAAAACACTTACAAAATCAAAATAGCCCGTCATCAACATAGTTACTGAATTTGTCGATTGATTTACATTGATTTTAGAATGAAGGAGTTTTTCAGAAACATTTGTTTATTAGATTGTGTATAAACAACCCTAATAAAAAGATTTAAAACGCAATTATAAATTTTGTAGTCTAAAAAATCAATCGATATGTTGAAATAAAACCTTAGAGCAGGTAAATAGAATTCAAATTGGTGATTTGACCTTGGATTTGAATGTAAATTTTAAACAACAGAGAGACTATGAGAAAAGAAAACTGGATCTTGTGAACTCTACGTTGTTATTTTTAATGCAAAATTTGGATGAAAATACGCATAAATCGACCGATCGTTTGAACATCATTATCATAAACAACTTCTTTATCGATATTAAAACAAAAATGGTAAGGTCAGTGCTACTAATCGCTATAATTAAAATTCTAGAAATATCTCAATTCACATTTGCCAAAATTAGGAAACAACAGCTATTTTGAATTATACTCGAATTAGTTTTTTAAAATTCGACAAAAACTAATTTATTCAAACACGCGTATAAGAGTTTAATTAGATCTATCTGAATTAGCGAAATTGTTCCACGTTTTCTTCATATATTTGGAGTATTCTAAAGTCCGTGTATATGGAATAGAATATTTTGAACATTTGCACATATTCAAACGGACTCTTATATCACAGTTATAGACCATTATTGTTGCTCACTTTAGTTCGTGTTTAAAATGCATACACAATGTCAATGGTTTTATATTACGAAAGCCAGGCTACTTCTTGAAGTTCTTCCCCGTTGCCTACGGAAATTGGCATTTGTTTTTTATATGGTCTAATTTCACTTTGAAGTTCTCTCGTCGTTATTATACAACACAAACAACAATTTAAAAAGAATATATCAGCTTTATAAAATAGTTGTATATAACTTTAAGCACGAAATGGTTGCATTTATGCGATTTTTAATCCTCAATTCAACCTTAAAATTTAATTGGGACTGCGGAAAACCAGATGAACTGATAAGCGCCGCCTTATGCCGGTCGGTACACATGCGCGTAAATGCAAAATATAAACAAATCAATGTTATATTAGAAATAGTATATTCGTGCTTAACAGTTGGTTATAACTAAATCGACGCCTTTCCGCAACTAAAAAGTAAACTGTAGTTCTTTCAAATATAATGGTGTGCGCGCGTATTTATTTTTTGTGTTTATGTTTATTGACCCCA
Source organism: Merluccius productus (assembly GCA_027122695.1). Lineage (NCBI taxonomy): Eukaryota > Metazoa > Chordata > Actinopteri > Gadiformes > Merlucciidae > Merluccius > Merluccius productus. The sequence continues at coordinate 16,445 of JAOPJI010084132.1, read as the reverse complement.
ATTTGCTGACTAATGTTTGTATGAAAAACTAATGATCATTTTTAATAAAAAAATTATAAAACAGAGTTTGGTGCGTTAATATTATAAGAAAATTAGACAACCACTTCTCTGGCTTTCAAACTTAAAGCCTTACTCTGTAGAAAAATAGTTAACCTTCTTACAACTTAACTAGAAAATGACATCATAACTTTATTTAGTTTATGATTTTTTTTAAATATTTTTATTTCGTATATTATAAAATATTTGAGGTTTTTCCCTAGAAACGTATTTTAAACAATTTAAAAATTATTAAATTGATACTATCTTGATTTAATGGTGTATAACCACTCGATAAAAAAATTAACAGATACCAATTGATGTTTTTTTACTTCTAACGTCTGTCTAACATCAAGGCATTGAAATGCTGAAAAATACTATAAACAAAATAGTTAAACGTAGTATGCAAATCTATTCATCATAATTTTTCAATTCCTTTTTTTATAAATAATAAGTTGGCTTAACATATGTTTCAGGTATAATTTTTTTTATTTGTTAGTGAGTTGTGTTCCTTATGGGAAAATAAGAGTACGCACGCTTTTAGTGAGTTTATTTGTTAAATTTGCGCTAATTCCTAAGTTGGCTACATATTGGAGGATTAATTTAATTCCAAAACTACAGTAAAACAAATATTTAACAAAAAGCACAACTTAACGTGGGCAATATCCAATACAAAGCCACCTAAAACGTTGGAAATGAAATTTATGTAGAAAATCCTCTGCATATCAATATATATTTAATCTGTGCATACGTCCACGCATATCATTACATTCATTAAATAACAACACATTTAAAGTACGTTGTTTCAAAGTGTAGACGAAAGCTTATATTAATACCAAGAAGTGTTTGAAACCTCTTACACATAAGGAAAACATGACAGAGTTGACAAGAAACATTTGTTATTATGAAAGTGTAAATTAATATTACAACGAGTTATTAAAATGTATGTCGGGTTATTCTTAAAATCCCGTATTGATGGAGAATTCAAGGCATCAGCAAATGCGCTAATTCAAAAATGTTAGCTAAATCTGCATATAAGAGCACCAATAAACACAACAGAGTGAACGAAAGGAGGTGCACAAATTAAAGAAAACACAAATGTTCCAATGGTTCAATTCATTTGGAGTGAACAGCATCAGATTTCACTGCAACAAAATAAGGCACTGAATAATAGGACATGCTTTTGTCGCTTTCATCACAAAGATACGAAGTCTTGACATATCTCCGATACAATTTAAAGTTAAAGCCTATTTTTTTAATCAACTTTTTGATATCATCATAGTTCAAGTTGATCGCCGCATCGGTGGGGTGTCTTTTGGATATGTCATCATTGATGAGAGGACCCATATTGATCCAATAGCCTTTGGAGACTAGAATTTGGTGTATTTTATGGATGTATTCGATAATGTGGTGTTTGTGGTCTACGAAAAAGCAAGTGACTACACAGTGCAGCGAACTAGGCTCTCTAATCAAAACAACACAATCCTGCACGAATAATGAACTAAAACAGATACTTGTATGCGGTGAAAAAATCATCGTAATGTAACGCCGCAAGACTTCTGGGAGAATTGACGATACCTACTCCGTAGGTGTCTGGGATTATACACTTACGAATGACGCCGTCTGATTTGGATGTAGTGAATGAATTATCAAGCCAAGGATACAGTTTAAACGTGCGGCCAAGTTTTATGAGACCAACCAAACGGCTTCCAGTTATGAACATGTGACAGTCGGTCTCCATACCAACCACTTTAAACCCCTTGTTGGCCAATTCAAATACAATTCTACCAAGACGAAAATTAGGAACCAATATTTTTATATTGTTTCGGTGAACAACTGATGTCTGTGCCTGTTTAGCTTTGGCTAAAATAACTTATTAATATTCAGGAACGCACACATAATTTCACATTTTTTAGTTTCTTTCATTGGCAGAGGGAACAGATTACATAACTCATTCACGATTAGGTTGATGCTTTCTTTTCGTGTACGAAATCCTTCTATAGACCAATCTCGATAGATGTGCATGAAAACCCTCTTCACAGCAACAAAATCGTCGTCGCTAGTCATCTCTAGCGTTCTCGGAAGGTATGGTATTGGAACACCGAACAATCGATCTGCACGTATAGCTAGAAATTTGGAAAGTTGGGCATTCACTAATATGGCAGCTAACACCGCTTTGTACTTATTCAGTATAAGTTTCTTTAGGAAGTGATCTTTAGGCTCACAGGAAAATAACATGGCATTATTGTACATCCCTAATCTTATGAGTGCGATAGTTTCGTAATCAGAGAATGACTTAATGGATTGGTGGCATTTCAAAGTCCATTTTCCTTGTATGGTCAACCCGTCATTGGGACCTGTGTCTTTTTTCTCCGACATCCTTTCAACGTATTGTAACTTTCCACCCAATAACCATGACAGTATTGTCATTGGCGTTGTTATATCGGCACAACCATATAAACAGTCAGTCTTAGTTAATTACGTTATTGTTTCCACTTTGGTCAACAGAGAAACAAAGTGATGTGCAAAGCATCTGTACTCTATTGATAATCAGCGCTAAATCCAGTTTTACTTCAAAGCTTTTAGAAGAAAAGTTTGTTTAAGTATTTTACTACATTTGATGCAGTGTTTTTGTTAATTTGTTAAAATGGAGAGTAACTCAATGTGCATTTCACAAGCTCAATTATCTGTCACTTTTGAAACCCCGTTGAATAGCGTTGATACTTTTAAAATTCTTCAAACTATGATGCAACTCAAAAACACTTACAAAATCAAAATAGCCCGTCATCAACATAGTTACTGAATTTGTCGATTGATTTACATTGATTTTAGAATGAAGGAGTTTTTCAGAAACATTTGTTTATTAGATTGTGTATAAACAACCCTAATAAAAAGATTTAAAACGCAATTATAAATTTTGTAGTCTAAAAAATCAATCGATATGTTGAAATAAAACCTTAGAGCAGGTAAATAGAATTCAAATTGGTGATTTGACCTTGGATTTGAATGTAAATTTTAAACAACAGAGAGACTATGAGAAAAGAAAACTGGATCTTGTGAACTCTACGTTGTTATTTTTAATGCAAAATTTGGATGAAAATACGCATAAATCGACCGATCGTTTGAACATCATTATCATAAACAACTTCTTTATCGATATTAAAACAAAAATGGTAAGGTCAGTGCTACTAATCGCTATAATTAAAATTCTAGAAATATCTCAATTCACATTTGCCAAAATTAGGAAACAACAGCTATTTTGAATTATACTCGAATTAGTTTTTTAAAATTCGACAAAAACTAATTTATTCAAACACGCGTATAAGAGTTTAATTAGATCTATCTGAATTAGCGAAATTGTTCCACGTTTTCTTCATATATTTGGAGTATTCTAAAGTCCGTGTATATGGAATAGAATATTTTGAACATTTGCACATATTCAAACGGACTCTTATATCACAGTTATATATCATTATTGTTGCTCACTTTAGTTCATGTTTAAAATGCATATATAACTTTACATGTTTACGTAATAGTAATGTAACTGGTAATTTTGTTTGTTTCCTGTTTCAAAGTGTTTAAGGAAGATCAACAGAAATATTCAATAACTATTACATTTCAGGGCAGAAAACTCTCGAACGAAAATAAAGTGAAAATAAGAACGAAAAATAGTTATCACCGAAACTAAAGTTTGATTACAACAAAAAAGATGCTGCTGTACACCGCGTTTTGCATCGAATACCAGTCGAAGTAGTAAGGGGTGTGGATATTGCTAACTAAATCGACAACAAAGCATCCATTACGATTGATCACTTGTTCAATTTCCATATACGACAATTCGATGGAATAGTCGTCGTCGTCATCTGCACCACGCTTATACTGTAGAGGGCCTATATTGAGCCAGGTGCCGCCCGATGAGAGGAGAAAGGCGATTTTCTCGATGTAGTCAATGATATTTGGGGTTGAGTCGATGAAAAATGAAGTGACAATACAGTTATAACTGTCAGGGTTACTTGAATGCAGTGAGTTGTGAAAGAGAGACGAAAATAAAAGCTACCTGTGCATTTCCAAGAAATCTCCCGCTGTAACAGCTACGTTTGACTTGGCACTTCGGATGAGTTGCATGCCAGCTTCGTCAGGGAATGTGCGTGGTTCGTACACATCTGTTATTTGTAGTCGGTTCGATAATACATCAACCCATGGACATATGTCATATCTCTGTCCAACCCGGCTCATTTCTATAACGTGTTTCGTAGCAACCGCCATGTGGTGGTTTTTTTCAATGCCATACACTAGGAATCCAAGCGATGCGATTTCAAACAGCAATCTTCCAACGCCACACCCAGGTACAAGTACCTTGATGTCACGGCGATTGACTGTGAATCTCTCACCACCTAAGTCAAAATCACCACATTAACGTTCAATATTAGTCCACTTTTAGATTCAAGATTTTTGACAGGGTAAATATTGTCCAAATAAATTCTGACGAAGTTAATAACGTTGTGCATTTCATCCACACCCTTGTCAGTCCATTCCCTGGCTAGTTGTTTTAACATTCTGCTAGCACTTTGAAACATTTTCTTGTCGGTGGGTGGGAGTAGTTTTGGACAGTACGGTTCCTTAACATTGAAGTGCTCCTGTGCATTGTGTGCGAATTGTTTCAACACATCAGAATTGACCTGGATTGCTTTCAATATGGCTGATGCTTTCTCGTCAACTTTATCGTTGAGGTAGTTTCGTTGTTTCTCTGGCATACTTTTGAGTTTCAAGAAGTAACTTTTTATTTTATCTATCATCATCTCGTCGTAGTCATTCATCGCTTTCATACAAATGAATAGTTCTTTGATGAACGTTAACTCCGAATTCATTGGCCTCAGTAGACTCTTCAGCAACTAGGAGGGGTTTGGTGGAGTGTGTGACTGCTTGTACTTTATTGAGTTTGTAAACAGCACCATGGTTATACATGGTTTTTAATACACCTGTGATTCAATTGGTTGGTTCTTGAACAATCGATCACCATGTGTTTCATTAGTTTTAGTACTTACATTATCAATGGCAATTTAATGCTTTTTAATTACTCTAGGTTGCCGAACTGTTATCATTTTGTTTGGCACCAAACGATGCTGGTGGTTGTGGTGGAGTTGATTTATTGTATAAAGTTTGGAAAAAGAACTAATTTTTGGCATTTTCAATATCAACTTGTAAATTGGTCATGTAAAAAGGTGAAAATACGCATATTAACTTTTCTATCGAACGTTTAAATATAGTTTGAATAAATAAAATTTTATATTATTTATCAACTTCACTTTCACACATTCTTGAAATATATAATAGTGCGCGCTATAAATTCAACAATAACGGCACTTAAATAATCGGATGAAAATAAATTTTTCTAATAAAACGAAAATCTCAGCAATAGTCACTGCAGCAAATGTAGGCCGTCTAATATTTGTGAATTAAACTCATACTGCTTTTTGTGTATTCGGCAAAAATTAAATTTTGACATGTCCAATAAGAATAAATAGTAAACAAACTGTGTATATCTGAAAAGAATCATATGCGGCAAAGTATAATGCACAAGGAATCGCGATTATCAGCAAGCAAATTTACCAAAAAAGGCAGAATGTAACGACAAAAAAGTTGTTTTATTGTTTCCGTGCTACGAAGAACACACTCCTGGGAAAATCAGTCTTGGTCGCTTTAAGGTTGTGAAAAAAAGGAACGGGTAAGTCGCATATTTCTTTTGAAACAGAGAACCCTTTAGTCTCAATGTAACCTTTGATTTCGCTAAAGGTTAGATTGAGGCAGAATGTTGCTGGCGAACTGTAAACGTAATCCTGCAACGGTCCCAGGTTGATCCAGTAGCCCCCTCGAACAAGACACTTGAGCAAAATGTCCACGTAATCACTGATGTTGCACCCGATATCAAAAAATATAGATGTTACCACGACGTTGTAGAAATTGTGTTCACTAAACAACAATACATTGTTACTCTAAAACCCCAAGCCAACATACACCGACATAATACCGGCTGTCAATATTTCGAGTTGGAAATGTTCAGCGTTGTATATTGGTTTGACGGTCTTATCTGGAAATGTACACACCTTAAAAGAATCCACGGTGCTATGATTGATGGAAGACTCATCAAGCCACGGGCAAATTTTGCATGTGCGGCCTTGGTGTATGAGCTGGAGTATTTTACAAGTGGCGTACCGCATGTGCAGACTCGTGTCAATGGCTTTGACGCAAAAGCCAAGTTTAGCAATTTCAAATGCTAGCCGGTTGAGGCGCGAATATGGCACCAACACTTTCACTTTTGAACGAGCCTCCAGATATGTGTTAATTTCGAATAGGTTGCTTTCAGGGCCTAAATGATAACCTGTCGTGCTAACACTGTGAAAACGATTACATAGTTGACTTTGAATGGTAGGAAGTTCGACGGGAAACAAACCACTGAGTTCGACTAGAACAGGATCGATAACCCATTTTCTTTCGTTCATTCCTTCGTCTGACCATTCGCGATAGATGTGTTTGAGCACAAGGTTCACTGTGTCCTGTTCGCTCAATATCTCCATCGGAAATCGTGTGGAGTGGGTGGCTTTCACATTGGAAGTGATGAATTTGTCCCAATTGTCCGTCAAGATTGTCATAAAACGTGCATTCAATAAAATGGCTTGTTTTACGAAGATCATATTATGCACGAAAATCTCTCTGAGACTTTCCTGAATACTTTGAGGAAGGGTTTCAAACTTCTCGTTTAAGGAATTCACCATTTTAGTCGCATTATCTACATAATTCGAAAACGATTTGACACACTTGTAAACTGTTTCTTTAACGTTGTCGGTTGGTGGCATTTTCAACTGATGATAAGTACGGACTTGTAAAATAAGGTCAATTTAGCTGGGATTAATAGTGTAGTTGGTTGGCACTGTTTTCACACTCAATCTAGGCAACCCACAAAACATCGTCCACAGCAACCGATTACACTTGCAATACTTTCATTCATTAGCTGAGTGTTCTTTCGCCAACAGCAATCATTCAGACTGTTACATTTGTTTATCTTTTAAAAAGTGTTCCTAGTAACTGGTATATTTGGTTGTGGGGTTGTTCTGTGCTTTTAGAGTTTGAGTGTATAACTTAGTTTAAAAAAAGTTAGATACCTTCATAGTAGGTTCAATATTAATGTGAAATAATATCGTTAAATGAGTCAAAAAAGCTATGTTCCATGTAGTTAACTCAAAGATAAATTTCACATTAGCATTAGGTGCATTGAGATTTCGAACAAACACCCGAGGGAGGGAGTGTACAGTGGAATGCGGAAACTAGCGAATATTTGTTGTTAGAAAATCAACAAGGGTTTAGCATACATTTGAAACGTACAAATAGTTCACGTCTGACTTATGTGTTCGATTGTCTCACGAATACACACATATAGGTCAGTCACTCAAGTTTCAAAAGAAATGTCAATTTGTTGTTGATGTGCCTTAAAATGGTTATTCCACCCTTGAATTGCATTAGGACGTGAATCTAGCAGCAACAAAAAATATGCAATTAATGTGAAAGTTCCAGTCCTCGCACGACGAAGAGGAAGCAAAAATTCATAAACAAATTCCAAATTGAGACTAATTAACGTGAAAATTAAATAGCTGAATGATGATAAGCTCTTTCAGTTTGTTAAATGTGTGCATCCTCAACAACAAAATAGGTAGGCAATCCCATGAGAGTCCAATCAAATTTGACCAACCCTCCACCAACAATTAATTGGCATTAAAATACAAAGCAGCTTAAAGTTGTGGCCGTAATGACGTTTGATCATTAAAAGTACACTAATAACGACTTAGTGTTATTAGCGTGAACGATTTTTAATTGCAGACCTCCAAAATGGTAAAAAAATTTATTGCACGCGTACATGACAATTACCTTGATAGTGTCGTTTGAAAAAATATTGAAAGCACCTATTAGGTGTGGTGGCTGACAAACATCGTGTGAGATATGGACATTTAGTTGATTAGTTTGGGGTGCTATGAGATAACATTATATTTCCGTTGAGTATCCCTTGTCAGTGCATTTCTAACCTATTAGCTAACAATGTGTGGTCACCAGAGAAACTCTTTACCACCACTACATTTTAGTTATTACAGTTGATTTCTGAATATGTTCATTATTTTTCACTGTAAAATACATCGTTCCCCCAGTAATAACGTACAACAAATACACGTAATTTATTTGGCTTATTCAAATAAATATCTCGCCGTGTTTATTTGTTGCTCACAATAGGAAAGTAATCTATTATACTAATACTACTAATAATAATGGTCAAAAATAATAGCATTAAACGAGTTTGGTACAATTCGTGATCCAACTCAAACCTCCCTCCACTTTAATCGTATTAACTTTGGGTGCAATGCTAATAAATGGGGTTTTAGTAGCACACATTCTATGGATATAATTGAAAAATAGAGTAGACTTTTTTCACCTTTTAAGGGGATTTTCCTTCTTCTACATCTATTTAACCACTAGATAATTTAAAATGGTATTAGGATTAGTCAATTTAACGACCAACATTTGGTAGATTGAGTTTGAAACAGGATAACATAAGATGAGTGGTGGGACCTCAAGCAACAAATCCTTATATAAGGTACATCTTTATTGTAGCTTCAATGGGTACTATTGTTGGTGTTAATATTCTCCGGGTAGGGCTTGATTTGAGAGTATAATAACACATTTGTTAATAGACTAGCTTGTAATTATTATCAACCATGGCCATTTGTTAGATAACTTATCATTGTTTGGTTTCATTAGTAGGGTGTATGGTTGTTATACTGTTGTGAGTGACTTCATCTCAAAAAGTTTCTGTAAAAGGTGCTAGTTGGTTGGCACACTGTGTCGTAGGTTGAATAGGGGATATTACAGCGACGCTCATTTGGCAGCCCTATTTACACATTTTAATTGCTCAATTAGTTAATATATTAACACCGTAAACAACATATTAAATAATGGGAATTATAACAATTATGCCAAGTTGTACGCGGCCAAATCACCCAAACATATTGTACTGTGTAGGAAAAAGTAATGGACCAAGATGGCAACTCATTTGCCTACTCGACAGGTGATCGCGCTCAAAACGTGAGTGTTGGAATTGGAGACAACGCAATAAACAATGGAAGGTTACCAAATGACTCCGGCTACTACCCTCAACCTAATGACATGCAGATGGTGAAAAATGAAAATTGTTATCCTGCGATCAATTCGAACTTTCTCGACCTGTACAACAGCATGAATGACATGAATAACTACACCAACAACCTAGGATACTCAACAACTCAACCCCCATCCATCAATTATCTAGGTATCTATAGATGATCAACCTGTGTACGTGAAGTCACTTGTGTATGTTTTATAGAAAACTCGATAAATGACAGTTTCTCGTTGGACAACACAAGGGAGAACGATTTAACCAATGCTCTAGGTGAAAATCGTTCTCATGGAAGCTTTTATGCTCAAACTGGACTCATTCAAAACACGCAGTTTCCGCAGTATAACACGGCGGTCCATGCACCATTTGGCAAACTAACATCAACAACAACAACAACACAAAACAAATGCATGAATCAAGGCTATGAAAACATTGAACCCACTGTGACTGGTTCAGAGAGCTCAGTTGTGAACAACCAAGACACCACATCAACCCCGAGTAATTTCACAATCCAACATCAGAATTACCAATCGAATCCAATACCACTCAGTAAAAATTCCGGTGACTTGGCCAGAAGTAATGACATGTCTTTGTTTTCGCAAAACCAACGTAACTAACATGAATGGGTGTGGTCTGACTAAATTTAGCGATAGGGTTGAATTTTAACAACTACAACACCACCAACACTAGATCAGACCCGTACAACGGATACAACCAATTCCCACTGGCCTACAGCAACCAAGGCACAGAACCGACTCCGTACAATTTGCTCAATCCCTACTACAGTAGAACAAATGATGCAACTACTCTATTGACTACTTACTCTGATCAACCCAATGCTAATAACTACACAGTGTCTCAGCAAAGTTACCTTCCTATGCGCGACAATATGGGGAACTATATCTATCTCAACAATGACACTTCACTGTACGATTACAACAACAGTTGTGTGGGATGTCCGGGGTTTCAGCCGCAAATGTACTCAACTTCGATACCAAGTCGTTCCTCTGCCGAAGTCGACCCCAATATTAAAACAACAATCAAACCCTTTCCAGCCAACTCCACTGACACGCCAAATGTCGAAGAGTTGGGCACCAAACCTGGGAATGTTGGGCACCAAGCCACGCCAAAAGGTACTACTGCTCCATTGATGACCATGACGACATTTTTAGATGAACCGCGTCGAAACCCCATTTCTCCCAAGAAAAAGAGACTGCGAATGTCGTACAGTAGGAAACAGTTGAGCTTTCTGGAGGGTGAATACCAAAAAAATAATTTCCTTCAACGAGAAAGAAGACTCGAAATTGCGAAGCAACTCAATCTCACTGATCGTCAGGTCAAAATTTGGTTTCAAAACAGACGAATGAAACAAAAACGCAACGACACTTTTCCCGCAACCAAACAAAAATTCTCAAATAGTTTCCCGCCAAATCAACAAAATGACCACAACATGACTACACCAAATTTCCTCGAAACAGACACACCTTCGTCGTCCCATCTTGCCACCAATGTTAACCCAGATAACGCTATAGAATTTCCGAGCAACACTGACAACATGATCGACGTTAGTTGCAGTAGTAGTGTCAGTGCGAATTCCATCAACACTCAGTCAGTCGACTCACTTGCGAACGATAAAAAGCCACCATCATAGAAAGCAAGTTTAAGTCGGCTTTTGTTTAGAGAGAGGTAGTAAAGTTGATTTGACTCCACAACTTAGTTGGATTATTTATTTTTCGCTATTTATTGTCCTGTATTTTTATGTTGTTGTACACGCAAAATGGGGTAAACGACGGTTTGCATATCCGAACAATGCTGGGGCTTTATCACTAGATAAAAATACAACGTCTACGTTCAAGTGCTATTTTTTAACCTTCGTATTATACTCGACCAAATGTGGTGGTGAGCACGCTCTGAAAAATACCACAGTTTATTTTACGGAAATATAAACTTTGTTCGACCTTTTAAATTTTCCAACCGAACACGAAGTGCTGTACATGTTTCCAGTTATACTCGTTGCGATATACTCACTTTCTATCCGGTTTTGCCTATAACTAGCGATAAAGCCTAGCGTTTTTAGAGATTTAAGTGAAGGTCTCATTCGAGCATTTTTATATTATATTCAAAGGAATGGAATATTTTCTAATTTTTCGACAAATAATATAACGTAATTCTTACCTTGATAAGTTTATGGTACATTTCACCGATTCAGTGATGTGTATCACTTGTTGACAACCCATTTATTAACCCAGTTATTGTAAAAACGAAGTATACTAATAACTTAATTTAAATAAATACTTTAAATAAGTCGCTATCAATAAATCTATTGAAATTGCCAATTGAGTTTAAAAGCAGCGAGTTGATCAATTCCATTTACACAACAGGTTGACGTGAAATTAACTCTAATAAATAATTATTCAATCGATTAATAATCTACTTCACACTAAAAAGTAAATCAACCTGTCGGAGTATAAATATGGAAGTGGTGGATAATTGAGGTTTGACTTTTGACTCGCTTTTAATTTTAACTTAACAATGAATATAAGGGAAGAATACTCGTTTTATATGAACTTAAAATTAAGATTAGTACTGTGGGCTACAACAGGCAAAAGTTCCGCCAACAAATACACACGCTCACACACAAAACTTAACACATTGAAAGAGAAATGGTTCGATCTAACCAAGTTAGTTATATTGCTTAATGTTATAACTATAAACCAAACTACTTTTGCCTAAATAATATAAAATAACTATTTTTGTATTATAATCCGATTAGAGAGATAGCTAATCGGATTATATTTTTGAAAATCAACCAAAAACTAATGCGTTTGAATGTGCCCATATGCATCTAATCGAATTAAACTAAATTTACAAACGTTATCGAGGCTTCCATTGTATTAGTAATGCTGTAAAGTGTGTGATAAATAATTCTGGCACATGCGTACTTGCTGACACATGGACTACTCTGTTCTATAGCTCAGTAGTTCGGTGCATAATAACAATCCAGTGCATCAAAAACACGACTAATCTCAACATAGTGCAGTTGAAAGAATTTTAGAGTATACCAAGAGCGATTGTCAAAGCACTAACGAAACGAACTTAATCGAAGTTAGCCGTGACTTAGTTTAAACTTAAATTTAAACAAAAAGTACCGAAAATCGAACCACACTTTTGAACTATTAAACTATTGAATACGCAATAAAACCCCGCAATAGCAATAATTTAGGATAGAAAAATATAGTGATAGTGGTGGTGGTGATTCAATGGCCATGTAGCCAATTTAAGTGAGAAAAATTTTCAACTGGCTTGCTTCGATTGTTGTTTTACCCGTGACTAATTAATAGAAAGGGTAACATCGGATGGATTAACCACATCAATATCTAACAAATACCAATATATTCGAAAGTACATGTATAAATTGGAAAAATAACACAAAAAGTGGTTGGCCCCTGCAACATCATTGATAACACTCAACGAGAGCAGAAGAAAGGAAAGAATACAAAGTTGCTTCGTACAAAAAGTTGTTCGAGAGTTGTTTGTGTTTAATGCCGAACAAGTTATTTACCTGTGCTTTCGGGATCAGTTGACTGGGTGTTACTGGGTGGCGTGTCGAGGGAAGTGGTTTCTGTCGAGTGGGTGTCACATGTGAGCATCGCCCGGTAGCTGTTGATGTATTTGGTGGGTATTGGATTTTGGATGTAGCTGCCCATAAGCATAGTGCATCCTAAATAGAACGGCATGTTAAGTGGGAATCAGCTCGCAGTGGATGGATACCCTTTTGTCCCTCTGACATGGCAATCATTTCTTTGGTGAGGTCGTAGACAATGTCGGCCGGCACAACACTGTCGTTTTTGTAGGTGGGGTGGTTGGCTACAAAGTGGCGCATCCAACCGGCAACCGTGGAGTATTTGCCTGCCGCGATGCCACTGATTATATCGATGGACTGGTTCACATGCCATCTGGTTTCAATGTGGAGTTGAATGTTGTCGAGGTATTTTTTGAGAAGCGGCACCAACCCCACAAATTCGTCCTTAAATTGGTGTTAGACCCGTGAGTTTCAATGGTGTGCAGCGAAAGTGAGATTACATTCCCATTAACAATGGTGTCGAGATCAAGTTCGGTGGTTTCGACGCCAAACTTGCCGTCCCTGGAAGTGATGTCCTTGCGAATGTGGAACTTTTGAGTTTTGACGGCGTCTCTGAAGTGCGCTCTTTTCATATTTTCGTCAATCTTAAAATAATTATTTGATGGGGAGTCACACACACACACAAAAGTCACCAATGAAATCGGCATCACAAGGTCCAAATTGTGCGAAGTCATCAAGCGAGTGAGAAGCATGACGAAAACGACGAACGCGGCATTTCCAAAGTCTGTCACTTGGACCTACAATAGTAAAAAAATGATCATGTATACCTTGTCAACCGTGTACAACGGCGTAGTTACCTCTAACGAACGGAATTCCACTCTCCAACCGATGGCGGTGTTGGGCGGAGGAGGCTTGAAACGCACTGACTGCCAATTGGTCGATTGTATATTCTACACAAAATGACAACTGCAATTGGGCACCACCAGTCAACGGTATACTTCAAAGTGGTCAGTCTCAACTTGGTCGTCAATATCGAGCTTTTCTTTAAAAACTGAAATCGGGTCCCTGATGAAGAGATGAGCGAAATGTGTCGCCAATTGTTGATCAATGCCTAAAAGTGGCCATTCATCATTACGGTTGCTTTTGTTATACCAAGTAACACACACACAACTTCAAAGATGAAAAACATACCCGCATCCATCAACTGTTTTATGTACTTTTCGTTGCATTCGACGCGAATGTCATTGAAGGCGGCATTTTCCGGCGAGATATACATATCAACAGAGTCATATCGAGACTTGGGAATGTGCGGCTTGCCGTCCGCCATGATGGTGTATTCTTGCGGAGTTCGGTCGTCAACCGACCCGGATATCACAATCCATCTGCAGTCGTAGTCCGACATGTACCCCTTCCAAATGGGCGACGCGGCCGAGAGCGCCATGAACAGGGGAGCCAAGGGCACAAGTTGATCGTACAAAAAGCGTGCCTCATTTATATTACAAGCTTGCAGAGTCAACTGCAGACAGCTGCATCCCATCCCGAAGCCCATACAATCCATGTAGATTTGGTCGTCTTTTCTGGAGTTGACTGCCTGTTTGTCCACGTCCAAGTGTTTAGGGATGGGGTCCAAAAATGGCGACGGTGTATTTACATCTTTGTAGACTAGATGCAATGCGAATAACACATCGACAAACTATCTCTCACACGTACTTGGCACATAAATCTGCTGTTTCTTCCCTCGTCTACAACGAATATTCCTAGTGAGATTGCTACAGTGTAACACAAACGGTCAAATGAGCTACGCTACTATAAACTAACCAAAATCTAGGATGAGCTTGGTATATGGCCTTATCTGGGAAGAATAACGAGTTCGACGCTGGATTCACCTTATTCACATCATCAATGGTGACTTTGGGCTCGGTGAAGTCTTTACACCCTAGTCTAGACACACACACACATGTTGCTACATCTGCACGCAGCCAACCTCGAAATACCTGGGATAGGCGGCATAATTGACCAGCTTCACATGGGGGAACTTTTGCAAAGTCTTCATCGCTTCCATACGTCTACACAATTAGGAGCATGTAAGCAGTGACACGGGAAACAACGGCCAACCTTAGGTACATGCTTGTTTCAACGTATCGGAGTCTACACAGCGAACAACAAAAGGGTTTGCCAGGCGTGCCTTCGATCATGTAGTTGGCGTATTCCATTCTCCAACAAGAATCAATGTGACTAACAAGTACCAAGTGTAATCGCCAAACACAACAACTACAAACAATGAGACCTACTTATCGTCCAATTTCTCTGGTATTTGCAGTTCATCAAGCACTTTGTCGGCGACCAAAGCCAACCTGGTCTCTCTATTGACATCGTCCATGTACACCAGAGTGTACTCAACCTAGAGAGCAATTGATGACAATGAGATTTGCGCCCAAATTGCAAATAACAAACGATACTTCATCGCCCCACTTCAGTCTATCCAGGTCTCTATTTTTAACTCGATTATATAGAACGATCAGTTGTTTTATTCCATGGTCGCGTATGTGGTCAGCGTATTTCTTACTATCTTCCCACCCAAGTGGTGTTCCTTGTGTCAGTAGACCCATAGCTCTAAAACCGTCAACACGTTAATCATATAAGTGACACCACATCTATTGGTATAATGGAGTCAGACAATTGAAAATGCTTAAAAATGCTTCCAACAATTTAAAGTAGCAAATGATTCCCACTTTTGACATTAACGCTGATCGGATATATCAAGGATTACCTATTCAATGAAATAAGGATTATACGTGTAGCTGAAATAGGAACTTCAAGCTACCCTCAGGATTGTTGGTTATAACAGTGCGATTACCCAAATAAAGCAACTTGTTTTACACCCGTAACTCGACACACTCACACAAGTAGCTCAAATAACGATTGATCTACATTACACCCAAACTGTTCAATTGAACTACGCGAAACACTCGCTCACCCACCCCAATGGTGTGAATGTACCACCCACCAGCAACTTTTTCAACAGACATACGACTTTTCAGGACCAAATGTTTGCATGAATCGTCACCATTTAAATTGTTAAACAAATTTGTAGTTAGTTCAAGTGGCGAACAATTATGTTAGTTACTCGAATATGGCTACTCACTGAGCACAACTATCCAGAATTCAATATCAATTGACCTTGTTAAAAATACTTTAAATGCTAACTTTTCGCACAAAGTGACCGAATTACACCCCAGTAAACAGAGACAATATCCGTCCAAAACTATTCAATTTGAACTGCTCGCGTTATTCAAGTGTCGAGTGTTTCTATAGCCATGTCAACGTTGCATCCTTTAAATGGGCGTTTTTACACGGGTTTTCTTTGAATGTGTGTTTGTTTAATCATCCTCGATATAACAGTGCAATGTTACTTAAACAAACGTATTATTGAGTATTTCAGTCGTCGCATGACTACATTTTTTAACTACCGTACGACTTATATGTTGGTCTTTCATTGTGACTTTTAAAATATTGATTAATGTGTGTTTTAGTTTTAATTAAATAATTGAGCAAAGGAAGTGGCTATTGGCACGGTAAAATTTAATCCTGGTCCACCAGTTTTACCTATATTTCATTATTTGTGGCCCT
>JAOPJI010083818.1:0-39111 GCA_027122695.1 Merluccius productus | reverse complement strand
AGTTGAAGCTGATAAAAGGATTCATATGTTAAATTTTTCTTCAAGTACACACATTTTAATTGAAATATATCAGTTTGATAAATAAATAAAAGCAATTATTTACTCAGTAAAACTTAATAGTAATAAATTAATTGTTGACCGTATCTACTTTAAAATGATTACCACTTCATTGTTTTAATGTAAGGTGTATTTTTTAACTGTTAAAGCTAAGTCATTAGACTAAAATGTGTTAATAATGACAACAAAACAAAAAATATATGATGAAATTTAAACGATATCAAAAATATTAATCATAATGGCAATGTTATCAAAATTTCACTCTTTCATTTTTTAAACATATATGAAAATTTTCGAGAACGAGACTCGAAAATTGGGACACTATTTGAGATCCGCTTATTGGGCAAAGGATGCAGAAGATCTCAATTCTTTCACATCTTGATTCCACTCAACCTAAATGTTATTTTTTTAAAAAACATGCCTTTTAAATAACATGAAGCATTGGACGAAGCGAATTGGCTAGTTTAAACCGTTCAACTACTGATTGAATCCAACCCATATTGATGCAAACCTTTATGATCGCAATAATCCAGAAGCTGGATCCTAATGATTTCTAATTATATCATGCGTTAATAGGTGAGTATTTATTGGTTTAATAATGGTTGCTTGAATTGAACACTTAAATGAGTTCAACGATGAAACAATTTTGTTATTGGATGGTAATAATCCTTAACGGATTTTGGGCGAAGAGTTAGCTGTTGGTATGACTACAGTAGTTGGACTGAAAATGGTTGCTGCTTGTTTAAAGGCCGATAGTATTGTATTAGAAAACATTGCTTTTTATTAGTGTGGTGGACTGAATTGGTTAAATATATAAATTACTCACGCGTTTACACCGTAATTATCAGCTAAGATCAAATAAACTAATATACGAATGAATGGGGGTTTAACCCTCCGAGTACTTTTGGATACTTTTGTACCCAAAAGATACATGGAAACCAGTTTTCTTCAAATCACTGTTAATAACAAGTTAGATTTTCCCGCTTTCCTCTAACTTTTAAAAATCAATCATAATGAGCATTCTGAATTATTTTAAATCTGTTTATAAAAAATTAAAAACAGAGCACCTTCGGAGTAAAATGGGTCATTTTAGATACCAGACTTATTTTAATATATAATTAATTTCATTGATAAAAGTATATTATTATATTAGCATGATTCTTTCAACGTGAAACACAAGAAATAACATCATTTCATGCACTCGCGCACGTTAAATTGTTTAATGAAGAAAGTAGATATTGACACACCGAATAATTAAACATTGCAGATTTTGTAATCCAAACTTTGTATTTTAGCTAGAAACGGGAGTTAGCGTGATTAAAAGCCTAGATGGTGCGAGTGTACATGTGACATTTAGGAATTAACTGTAACGTGTCGATAACATCATCTTTTTTGGAGTATTTATTAAAAGCACTAATCTCACAATTAAACAAATACAAACATGATGGGTAATGTTTACAAAAGGACGGTAGATAATCCCTTAATCCGACGCGTATTAAAATAAATACAAATATGATGAAATATACAATATGTGGATTAAAATTATAATTGTGATATAAAAACATCAAAATCACATCATTTTAATTTCAAGAAGTATAATATTCTATCCTGATATTACTTTTACTGAATCCCATGCCCTACAAATAGTAATAACAGTGCAACTTTCGACTTTAAATCATAGGTTGTTTTTTCATGGAGTTATTTCCTAATAAATATTACCATAACATATATTCACGGTAGAAAACTTAATTAACGAGATTCACGCTTATTTTCTCAATATTTCGTCAACCATGTTATGTTATACTATTCATGTTTGGAAACATATTAAATGGTAAATTTTATTGGTAATACAAATAAATTAAAAAGAATATTTGTTAGTTCAATTATTTTAGAATCAAAAATGTTATCAATAAACCAAAATAATATATCAACATAAATGAAATTAATGGTTTAATTTTTGAATTACTAAGGTTATGAAAAATAATATTTTTTATACGAAAACAATATTATGTTACTGTATATAGTTTGTTCATTTTTTAATTACATAACAACATTCCAGTAGTTAGCAAATAATATAATTTTCATTAAAAACATAATTTCATAAGAATACTGCTAATTTAGTAAAATAAATTAGTTTAGCTTCATTATATTGGTGTAAAAAGCTTATATAAAATACGGTTTGTTATCATAAATGTAAACACAAAATTAAAGTTTATGTGACAATTTTGGTATCATTAAAAACTTAAAATTGATTTTAAATGTATTATCTATAAAACATGTAATAGTAATACATTTAAATAATATTTTCAAGTAATTCATAATTATAAAATGATGTGTATTGTAAAGTATTTGTTTTAAACGGTGTTAAAACAGCACTATACACTGAACAAATTGTACATGTAAACTAATTACTACAATATCAACGATTTAGATTGATTATATTTTATATTTGGGTGTCTATATATTATTTTTTAAATATTAATAATACGAAATTTATATTTTTTACAACATTTTATTTATGTAGAAAGAAATTAATAAAAAATTTGTTATTTTTAAAATTTATGATGAATTTATTAAATAAAAACATGAGTATCTTCTAAAATAATAGAGGATTCACTGTAAAAAAAATTATATATTCTAAAGAACATATTATAGTATTTTGTATAGTTTTATATAAAGAAATTCAATATGTCCAATGTATATAAAAAAGGTATTTATATATTATTTTTTCGTAAATGATAACAATTAAATGTTAACTAATGAAACTAATTTTAAAAATGTATAATTAGGTTTTGTAATGGAATAATTCGATATAAATAATTTAATTCAGTTTAAAAAAGAAAATTGGTAGTAAACACATTAGAGCTTAACTAGTAAAGCGACATATTACGTCACAAAAAAACGAAATGTAACTTATTAATTTGCTCCTATTTTAATCTCATTGTATTTTTTTTAATTTTGAAAACAATCTTAAAAATTAGAACAAATGAAATTTATAATCATGGTGAATTTTCGGAGCCACACAGTGTTTCTATTACCAAATATTATTCGAACATTTTTGTTCATTTGAAGTCGGCTATTTTTTTATTTATTTTTAACTTTAAGCGGTCCGCTCACTAACATGTCGGTGGCTTTGTCCTACATTCCGCTTTCGGCATTCTCCTGTATTAATCGATTGATTTCACGTTATATTATTTGAGCAATGGTTTTTGATTTTGAATACTATACTTTGGAAAACATAGATAACATGAACTATGCTGATATGTGCCAATACAGAAACGAACGAAATAAACTAATTGAGCTACTTCAGCGACTAAACCTCATTCCCAAGACGCGAATTCATGATTGTGGTAATGAAATGTCACTAATTCAAAGAAGCAAAAGATCAGATGGATGCTGCTTTTATTGTTCACCCTGCAAAAAGGAACTGTCCATCCGAAAAGATACATTCTTCGAAAATTCAAAACTGTCATTTTTCCAAATTATGTCAGTGATATACTTTGTGTGTTTTAAAATTGATTCACACGAAGTTATTGCTAGAGACATTGGAATTAGATCCAGTAAAACAATAGTGGACTGGAAAAACTTTGTGCGAGGTGTCTTTTTAAACCACATCCTAATCCACCATGAACCTATTGGTGGTGTGGGGGTAAATGTTCAAATTGACGAAACCCACCTCGTCAAATACAAGCAAAACGTAGGTCGAGTTCCTTGCCACTAAGCTACTTGGATAGTGGGTGGAATCGACTCTAATGGAAAAGTATTTTTCCAAAAAACAAAAGAAAGAAACCAGGCTATCCTCGAAGATATAATCCTTAGAAATGTTATCCAAGGATCACATATCGTCACTGATGGATGGCCTGGATACAATGGTTTGTCTTCCTTAGGATATCGGCATTCAGTCGTAATCCATAAGGAAGAGTTTGTAAATTCGGAGGGCTTTCACACTCAGAAAATCGAAAGCACTTGGAATGCTTACAAAAAATCATTTCGTCATGTGACGAATAAAAAAGAGGAGCTAATCGATTCCTATATTGCTTCTTATATGTTTAGAAAAGATGAGAAACATATATTTTCTAAAGCAATAAAAGCCATTAGTGAAATCTACAATTTTGATTAGTTATTTTAATCCACATATTGTATATTTCATCATATTTGTATTTATTTTAATGCGCGTCGGATTAAATGATTATCTACCGTCCTTTTGTAAACATTACCCAGATGAACGATCACATATCTATATAGTAAATCTGAAATCTAAACTTTACAAGTTTCGTCAAAAAACGTCGGTGCGATCAAAATGGTGTCAGCGCAAGCGTACATGTCGTGTAGGATTAATTTAAGGCACTGGCTATCGCTACGGATAAATTTAATCCAAACGGCATATACGCACGCGCTGACACCATTTTGAATCTCACCAACTCCTATTTCTAGAAAAGTTACAAGTTTTAGAATATATCATATTCTATTATTTGTGACCCATAAGAGCGCTCATGTGGGCCACTAAAAATGAAATATAGCTAAAAACGGAGATAAAGGGATTAATTTATCCGTAGCAATAGCCATTGCCTTAATTTAATCCATAGCGATGGTCACTGCCCTTCAGCGATGAACCCAAACCTTAAGGTGGGAGGAAAATGTGGCCATGTGCAATCAAGCTCGATTGAAAGTTAAACACTCCACCACGGAAAGTGCACTAAAATGGGGATTTTTAAACAAATACTCCAGATTAGCAGTAATCGAACTTAGATGCTCGAGTGCACCATTCATTATTTTAACGCAGTGATATCAATAAATAACATTGTGGATTAGAATTGACGCACTGAAATTCAGCCGTGAGCGATAATTAAGTTTATTCGACCACCAGATACTGCAAATGCAGCTTAATCGAAACGCCAATAAATGAGTTCCCATGGGCACCAGCATCCAAACCTCGTTCGATTGCAGATGTCTTTCAAATACTTGTTATTGTTGAAAATAATTTAAATAATTACGCCAAGGGATTAATTTACATAAACGTCGGAGTAGGTCGGGCCTTTATTCCGCTATGAATGCAGCCCTATCTGATTTTGTAATGAAAAAAAATTCAAAAAGCCCAACCTTCGATTTTGATACCGCAGCTTTTAGAAGTAAGTGGGGCAGTGTACACGACGAATTACTCCCTAATTAAGGGCATTTAGATAGCCGAATTCCGCACCGATACACCTATTCCGAAATTATCTATTACATCAATACAAAAACATGGCCATCGTATTGTGTGACCGACGAGCTGAGGAGGGAGTTTTGCGAAGAGGTCAAAAATTATTTTCTCGACCGCGGCAAGCTGCTTTATCGAAACATCGGTCCTAATTTGGAATTTGTGACTGTATGCAATTTGTGATATTGTTGTGTGTTGTGTGGGGTGATTCACTGGGTTATTTTCCATTGTTAGGTTGTGGTTGTTTGCGATGAAGGCACTCAATTCGAGATTATGAAACAGTTTCACTGCACTTTCCATATACCCAATCAACCGCATCAACAGTTCCCCGAGCTATACAATGCGCTTATCAGCAAATACTATTGGTTCACTATGGTGGATGATCTTCAGAAGTTTATTGCGTGCTGTCGTGAGTGTAATCCTGGCACTGTTCCACATAACCAACCAGTTATCACAGCAATGACACCCCAAGGTTTGCATTCTGTTTGAGTTGTTGTGACAACTCAAAATTCTCTCTAGACTCCAATTTACACACAACTATGCAGCGAACTGAAAGTAGTGTAGTAGGAGTTGATGATCGTTTATGTTGATGCTGTTTCAAATAGCCTATCCACAGATGAATTTTACTTCCGGCGTTGTTATGCATTCAAGCAATGAACTTCCACCACCACCAATGTCTCTTAGCACCTACCACAATACGCCCAGCGTTGTTGACTTTTCCAGTAGTAGACCTGGTTACATTGTTCACTATGCTCACAGTAATAAAGGAATAGTGACAATTGGGTGTAACTTACAGTTGTGCAGGTGTGAAACCTTCTGGTCACTTCCCTCGATACAATGATAGTATGAATATGCCGCCGCCGCCGCCACCACCACCACCTATGACTATTGGTGGTTATTCCGATCCCTATCCATTTGGCTTGACGCCACACTCCAGTGGCGTACCCATGAATTACTTTGGGAATCGTTTTCCGAGTAAATGGGGTTATAATGGACGTGGCAAAGTGACTATATATGTGTATTTTAGTGCCACCCACTAGCACAGGAGCGAATATGTATCCATCAAGGAGCCCGAAGGGTTCATTTCCGGGTTTTACCTATCAACCGACTCCATTCGGCACTATGACAAAAGCACCTTGTAGCAGTGTGCCCCTTGTGCATCGCGTGTCTCCGTCTTCTAATATTGCCAAAATGACTCCCAACCGTGAACTCGCCAACGCTGCACTCTACACCCCTAAAACCGAACAGAGTCTGTCCGGTTCTGCGGGTATATTTTGCTGTGTCATGCATAAACGATCAGCTTATTATTATTATTATAGACCGGGTCAGTCCCATTAATTCTCAAATGATTTCCAGAGTCAATACAACCGCTGTCAATAACAATGTTCCCGTAATATTACCTCCAACTAATAACGAGCTACCAGTTTTGTCTGGAAACAATGCCGCCTTTGTTCCTGGTGTGGCGCCGCCCTACGACTCCGACCTCCAATATTTCATAGACCAAACCAAAGGTTCAACTCAACTCCATTTTGCACGTCTAACCTTAGCTAGTAGTTAATCGTGATGTCTTCCAAGCCACATTCAATGATATGGTAAATATCGTCGATGATATGGAAGGGGACATGCTTGCGGCCATGGCTGGTTCGCAATCTTCATATTCAAAAATCAACAATTGTACTTTTACTTGGATTGCATAATCCACTAATTAAGCCGCTTTTCAAACAATGTAATATTTTAGCTATGAAACAACTACTGAATGTACAGTTGCCGACGTGCTTGAAATTTATCATTGGAAATCTCGAAAACAGTCAAACAGCGGATTCTAATTCGACTTAGTCAGTAAACAATAGAGTCTCGTTGCCGAACTGATAGAATGGACATTATAAATGTTTGTGTGCATCGGCTTTTAGTTACGTTTTGACAGTACTTTTACTCTCGAACAAC
This sequence comes from Merluccius productus, assembly GCA_027122695.1. Lineage (NCBI taxonomy): Eukaryota > Metazoa > Chordata > Actinopteri > Gadiformes > Merlucciidae > Merluccius > Merluccius productus. The sequence continues at coordinate 31,913 of JAOPJI010083818.1, read as the reverse complement.
ACACCAACGCGCGCGCAATTTGATCATATTCAAGATTTCTCGTGCTGCGCTGTATTGGCGGTCATGCGAATTTTTAAACGAGAGCGCGAACACACACACTCATTAATTCAAAGTTTACATGCATAAAAATAGTTGAAACGCACAATCAAACAGTCCCGCCATACTCGACCGACTTGGAGGGGTCGGACGGGAACTTTTTCTGGCACAGCGTCATCAACCGCTTGAACCCTTGGATGTACTTGCGTTGAGTCTCGTCATTGAGGACGTCTATCAACGCGCTCATAATTGTCACCGAAAAATAGACAAAGTTACGCGCCACATGTCTCGAGAAAATACGTTCTCGTCCCGTTCTGGCATGGATACCAACCATAGTAACGCCAATGGGCCAAGGTGCGTTGCCAATGGCCATCTGTAGGTAGACATCGTTGGCCTTCACATAGTTTCCATCGAGGCAATGGAACGTGATTTGAGTCATGCTGTTCATAAGTTCGGGGCTGAGTGACTATGCAATTTTATCGACATTCTTCACCACTTTGCCAAGTTACCATATTCTTAAGTTGCGCTATAAGCGGATCTAGGTAGTAGTTGGTTTGTTCAAACCTTGCTCCTTCCATGCGCACCTACACATACAATTCTAGTTAGTTGGTGTGTGTGTGTAGATCCAACTTTTATGCAGATTCTGTCTTGGGTGATCTTCTGGTTGAGTTCTTGAGCCCACATGTTCAACATGTTCTAAAGAGATACATTGAGGTAGGTTGATAGCCGTGTGTAAAAGGTGCACACAAACGGTCGTATAAATACAACCCACACATTATCGTGTGTACGTACCTTGATAAAACTTAGAACCACGGTGCAGTCGACTTTTAAGTCGCCCTTGTTGATGCTGTCATTCATTTGCTAAATGCACACACATGAGAGTGAACATCGAAGTTGCTAGACACACTTTGATTTCGTCGATAGTTTTTTCCACGGGAACTTCTTTGAAGCGGTGATCTTTCTTTTCCTACCAACAACAGAGAATTATAAACAATTTGAATGGATGAATAATCATAGTGTGTTGAGTATCCATCACAACACGAGCAACACAGTGAGTTGTACAAAGGTGGCCCATTACCGCCTCAATGTTCAAATCGTCACACCCTGGGAAGTAAGAATTTTCCAACTTTTCCAATGCGGCTTGAAAGTCGTTTCTCAGACCCTATACCAGTTGAAGGTTACTGCACCAATTGGTTGGTCACTTCATTGTCTTCCTTTTCCATCACTTCAAGTATCCTATTGTTGTAGTCATAACTAAAGTGGGCGGATAACACCAAATACTTTAATCGTTGGCAAGAATCGTGGTCAGTCTCACCAAACAAACGAATCGGCGCATTTCTCTCTCGTAGACGTTTAATAACCTTGATTTGTACGCATCAACGACTTTCCAACACTCGCGTATACACATACATTTTCTCTGGGTATCTCTTCGGTGGGCAACATCGATATGATGTCGTTGGCGTTGGATGCGTCGTCGGTGTTGTTAGTGTCCATGCTTGCGGCTTCAAGCTCTTCTTTTACCCTTTTTTCTTCCCTTTCCTAATAACACATCACACGATAACGTTTTGCCAGCTGACACGAGGTACTTTCAAGATTTTCTGCTCTTCCTGAGCAAGCAAATCGCCTCTTCTGAAATACTTCTTATTCTAATTCCTAATTCAACAAATTGTGGCCTATCTAGTCGACTACGCTGGTGATCTCGTTTTCATCCAGTTGCTTTCGTTTGCGATTTATCTCCTCTAGAAGTGAGTCCATGTCGACTTTGATCTAAGCGCACGCAAGCGCACTGGATAATGACGGCGAATATTCCTGCGAAACTGCAGCAAGCCTTGCTCAAGCGAGGAATTCTAAACAAGGATGGCACCAGTATTTTATTTGTGCATGCGTCGCCGCCGCCGTTACAAGTCCCACTTTCTCACCTTAGTAAATGACCGCACGAGAGACCTCCACTGCCCCAATAGCAGCAACAAGTTCCACTCGTGCAGCTTGTACTGCGCCAAAAAGTGGAATTTGAGATCGAAAAAGAGAGTAAGTTAGTGCACTCATTTGAATACCATTGACCAATTGTTGGTGTAGTTTTTCAACGCGAAGGAGTGGTATCTAGTTCCATATATCCCGCTGTATGAGATCATTCCGTTGTTACTCACTTTAAGTGAACTTTGGCGAGTGAATTGAAATCAAGTAACCAAATGTGGCGTTTGTAGAGGCAAGTCCTATTACTGGAACACCATTACCGATCAAGTGTCGTGGTTGCATCCTTTAGGTAGTTTATTTGGTTAGTACTGAGTTGTTATGGTTCCATTGTAGACGACAGAGCTGTCATTTATAACAAACGTAACTGCACCGCGGTATAAAGTTTGATTTTCTATACTCTACCTTGTAGCTGTGTCGTACGAGGAGGATGGCGACGAATCAATATCTCGGAGTGCCAACTATTACTCAACAGACAACACTCATAGTAATAGTCAACGTGAGCAGTTGAGAAGACGCAAAGGTAATTGTGTAACGTATATTTAGGGTGTATTGAATTATTGTTCATTTGGGGGGACAGCGATTTGTGTTGAATTAACTTCATTACCAACTGAATAGGTACCAATTATCGACCCCCTGACACTACCCAACAACCCAATGATCCGATGGACCCTTCCTCCTACTCGAGCTGTCCGAAGTCTATTTTGAATGTTGTCGCGCGAGTTGAACCTTTTGCTTTGTAGAGGTACGTGGTCAGATGGCCTGCCAACGGCATCCGACGCCAAAACCGGCGTGGACACTACAGCTAGTGGTCCACTCTTTCAGCAACGACCCTACCCAAGTCCTTCTAGTGTGCTGCGTCACAATTCAAAGAAGTGACTTTATAAGTTGTCTTTTGTGTATATAAGTTGTTATTTGTTCGTTTTTGGAGTGCATCGACAACTATTGGAGTCGTTCGAGCGCTGTTTTAAGCAATTTCAGCATTTAGTTTAGAGCAACTTAATGCTGTGGGTTTTATTGAATTAACAACAACATTGAATAAAACATTAAAAATTGAACTCTCCTAAAGATCCCCAAACAGCAGGCATGCGCTCAAATTCGTTTGGGCACTCTTCCAACATAAAATAATTAAACGACGCTTAAAAAATCGTGAACAATGTCAATGAGTTGTTCTCGTTGGTGGAAATGAACCAAGTGACCACAGTCTTTGACCTCGACAAATTTGGCTTGAGGAAACATCCTCAAAATGCCATCCCAATGGCGCTCTCTACATTCGCAATACATAAAGGTGGACTTGGTATCAAAATTACGTCAAATAATTGGAATGTTGGCCTTTCACAAAAAGTGTAGGGCCCTTATAGGTTTGGTTGGGGGTGGTCGAAGGAAAGTCAAATATATAGCTGAGACTATTGCAAAAAGTATCTCTATCAGTTTTCCATTTGAGTTTTTTTGTGTGGGCGTCAAATTTAACATTCGACAGTATCAATTCTGTGGTGTCTTCACTATTGAGGTTGGGTGAAATGTGAGTTCGTACTTCACTGATAGTGCTGAATTGGTCCAAGTCTATTGATCTCAGCAGATCGACGACTTTTTTGTTGTACGTTTGGTTCTTCTAAATGCGCTCGTAGAGAAAAGTAATTAAAACATTTCAAAATAACTTTATCAGCCGGTGTGGGTGCGATGTCCAATACTATCAATGAGCTCACATAGTCAGGGTTGGTGAGCGCCAAATAGCAGGCTGTTTTGCCACCCATACTGTGACCGATGAAATTAGATGGCGCCAATTGTTTTTTCTCCATGAACTCAATCACAGCGTCCCGCATAATGTCGTAGTTTATACATGTGTGAGTAGTTGTGTGAGTGCCGTGGTTTGGTGCATCCAGTGAATAGGTTTCGTAGCCGTACTTGGAATTGAGCGTAGAATTAAACGACATCCAGTTTTTTCTCGACCCCAAAAATCCATGCAAGCATATGATTGGGTTGGCTTTTGAAGTAAGGGAATTTTTCGGCAGGTGGGAATAAATTGAAGCGACTTTTTGATGTAGACTTCGGACAGTTAATTTCATCTTTGATCAATTCACTTCAACTCAAAATCACCTCAATATAACTTATAGCACGCCCACAAACCTCAAAATCAAATTGGAGGTAATTGTCTCGTTTTAATTCGGATTTACTCGATGTTTACAAAATTTTTGCGAATAATGCAACTGATCAACGGCTAGAGAGGACCAATTCACATATAAACCACTTAGTGTTTGATATAGGAAATTAGAAAAATAACCTATGGACTGATTTATTATTGGTTTAGGGCAATTGTTTCAGTCCAAATGGTTGTTGAACAAATTTAAATGAAGAAAATTGCGCATTAAAATTAATAAGGCTGAAGAACAATGAAAATATGAAATTTATATTTTTAACGCATCTCCTTTTGTTCTTAACAAAATGTTGTTAGTGAAACGTGGATAATTCTATCAATTTGCATTGAACTTTTTCAACTTACCTAGTTTATATACAATTAAAAATATTTTAAGTGACATATTATTGTCACAACTATTAGAAAAAGTTTATTTAGTTCGTTCAAAAATTCATTTTATTGCACCTAACTCTGATGACTGAAAATGTTCTCCAAATAGTGCCTGAACATTGACTATATTTACTTGCTACAAAGAACGTAGAATAGTTTATTTTTGATGAAGAAAGTTGAACATTATTTAGCTGGAAGTTGCTTTACGCATGCGTATATATGTATAAGAATTACTTCGATTGGGTGAAAAAATTGTTAAACTTTTAGCACAGAGCCCATACTATTTTACACAGAAAAATAAAACCAAGAAGTACATAAAAGAATATAATAAAATTCCTCAGAATGCTAAAAATTGACGTCAACAAATCAAGCGAACGGTTTTAGTTTTTTCCGGTTAAAGAAAAATCTAACATTTATGTCGATGTGAGAAATACAATTCCACGCAGTATAACACATGAGAGTGGCATATATGGAATCAAAATAAGTGGTATAATGGATCGACCAAGTTATACAGACGATCGTCGAGAAAAATAGAGCACTGTGTGAGGACGTCGTATCAAAGAATTAGATGAATTTTATACTTTTGAGTAATTACAATATAATGATGCCGTTTTTCTAATTTCGTCGATAGTGCTGTTGAGTGTTGTGCATGCAACATCATCAATCGAAGATCCATTCACACAGTATGCAGCCGACACTGCTATGAACCCTGAAGAGTTGTGCGCTACGTACGATATAAGTGAAAATTGGAATCACATTAGGAGTAATTTATTTGCAACAATGGAAAAGTTGGAGCCAAAGTGCTCCAAAGTGGCCGTAATTGACAGCAAAAAGAAACCACTTTTAGCGCAAAAGGAACAATACCTACAGTTGTTGACTGTATTTGAAAAATCTCCAACTACTAATGAAATAATTAACGTTGATCTGATTGATGAGTTGCCCAAATTAAAAAAGGATATTGACACACAATATAACCTGATTAAACACACTGTTGGAATACTACGTGGGAAGATGGAAAACGACGAGATCTTATTTAGTAAATTTTATGAGTTTGAAAAAAGAATTATTGACGCATCTGATCAAATGACCCTGGCGAAAAAAACCCTTGAAAACATCATTAATAAATATGGCGAAACCTACACCAATTGTGTCAATTACATGTCCCATCCACAAACCACCTTCAAAGGCATCACACAAGCTAATTTGAAAGCATCAATTAGACACTATAAAGATGCGTTGACTGGTGTTGTTCAACGTTTTGATGGTTATTGCTTGGAAGAAGTAGGACAACCTGACCTATTCCAAGAGATCGCCCAATTCCATGTCCATTACAACGAATTGTTGGTGGCTTACAAGAGCAGGTTTAGACAGAACAAGGCATCTTATTTAAAATTGTTTCATGATCACTTTGCTAAAACTTCTTTCGACACACTATACGATGAATATGAGAAAGTCAACACAGAGATCACTGAAATTGAAAGAAAAGTCTCACATATGACTCAGCAATTTAATTCAAAGTCTGTGGAATTCAACAAATCCTCCGATGAATACAACGCTGTTAAAAGTAAGGCCCTCAACATCATTGGTTCGATTGATCTTTCCATTCGTGAGAATGTACTAAATAATTTCAACGACCAAGTGTCCGTAAAAGATTTAATGATACGAAAGAATACAGTGGTTTCACAACTTGCATCACATATTCCACCTTTTATCGATTCATACACCAGTTTAATTGTTCGAACAACATACAACGTGTCAAATGATTTACAGTCCCTCTTGTCTGTGAAACAACACATGAACGAGTTCAATAACACTCTTCATGAAATATCGAATTTATGGTTGCATAAGGAATTTTCGTTAAAGGAACTTCAACTGGAACAGAATTTTGTTGAGCATTTCAAATATTTAAATGGAGTTATAAAAGTGAAAGATTTTCGAAGCGACATAAAATCTGTAGCAATTGAAATGGCAAACATTAGAAGTCATTTACCAACATTCGAATCCACAGTTCAGCATTCCATCCAAATTTACACTGACTCCATTGACAATATCAACTCATTTAGTCTTTCCATAGACAACTACATTGAAAATGAACTGGCCAAGGAGTGCACCATTCTTTATGTGAATAAAATCGATTTTTTAATGGACGATACCACGCACTGGGAGCGTGACAAACGTCAACTTCCAATTAATGCCATCAACATCACCCAAAGTCATTTGAATTTTCTAGACAAGTTTATGCAAGTCAAATCTTCATTGATCAACTCAAGTGTAGATAAGCTGAAGCAGCATCTATGGCCCAGCTACAAAAATCTAGTCGTCCCTTCAATTCACACAGTTGCTGAAAGTGCTGTGAACGCACACTATTCCCAGTTGCTAGAACAATTCGATACCAACCATCAAGTGGCTGCCGAATTGAAAGGAGATGTTATTCTGATGGACGAAAAAATAGTTAAACTCATGGAACTTATCAGCAACGATGATTTAGTTGACGCGTTATCAGCAGATGGCGCTCTTCCAACAGATGACATTCCAGTCTCCAAGTCGTCATCACTCATCACATATTATCCGTTCAACAACCCCCAAATCAACAAGCTTTTTGGCATCTGCCAAAAGTTGATTAATTTCTCTAGGCATATCATGACAAAAATGTTACAGTTGGACAGTATACTTGAGGAACAAGAAGCTAGAGCAGAGTTTTATTCGCAGAGAGACTGGTTAGATAATTTGGTGAGTAGCACAAATGATCAATACAATACCCTACATGCAGCTATTGGCAAATTGGCTGAATATGAGAAATCAGTGGATGGTTCATTTGAGCTCATCCAAAGCACCAATAAAAAACAGCAAGATCTCCTTTCAGCTATGTATGGGCAGCTGAAAAAAGAAATAACTCAAAATACGCTGGAAATCGAATCTAAATATTCGCAACTTACTCCGCTCATGGAGTTCATACAACAATACGGACAAATGCAGCCGCAGTCCCTTGATCTCCCCACCAAAGAACTATTTAATCAGTTAGTCGTCTATTATACGGAGATAAAAAGCAAATTAACTGGTAACAAAAAATTACTAGCCAAATTGGACAGCGATCATAAAACGATAACGTTAAATATCACCTCAAGAACAACTCAACTCGAGCAGCAATTGTCACACATCCAAGCTCTCTTGGAGCTCTTAAAAAAACCTCTTTCCAACTCAAAAACGACAGAACTCACAAGTATGATACGAATCGAAAACCACACGGACTACATTGACAAATACACCGATTTGAAAAATACACTGGCACTATTCCTCGGCAACTGTGAGCCCAACGACCTTGAGCTGAGAGATTTTTCTAGCAGCTATCAACCCTCAACTACCAAAATTGGTGCAAAAATAGCGGAAAAAATAGAGGCGGGGATCAAATATTTTTCACTACTTAAACATCGCATTGAAGAAACCACTGATAAAACACCGCCACAGAAATCTACAGATCACCTTAGAGATCAAAATGAAGACCCCACCACCACTGTTACTTCAGAAATTCCCATAGTTGTTGAACAAGGGTTGCCACTTGAAGACTTCAGCCCTGATGCAAACGATGACGTTGGTTCCGCTTCAAAGAATTCTTCTCATCGCAATATAACATTTATAACAATCGCTGTCGTGGTTGGAATCATAGGAGTTGTGTTGCTGGGTGGTCCACTCGTCTATATTAGGAGCGACAAAAAAAACTCCCAAAGTTCCATTAAAGAATATGTCTAATCTAGATCCCTAATTTATTCAACTAATCCCTTTAGATTTTATTCAATTATAAATTAAATAGAAAATCAAATGTTTTCATCGCGCGCGCATGCAACCATCCAAAAGGAGACTGTCAGTTACTTTTCAAGGCGTTCTAACCTATTATAACCACAGTACACATTATAAACTAGTGGCCTATCAAATTAAAACTATAAGTCTTTTATCTTATTATGCAGCTTTAATTTTAAAACTATCACACGTACAACAGGATCGCTAAGGTTAAATAAAAAATTGACAAACATTCAACAAATAGTATAACTGTTATAAAACTCCGAAAATCAATTTAAAACAAGTAATTTAAATTTTAGACATCAAACAGACATCTCAAATAATATTTGGCCAATTAACACACATTCCAATATTCCATCCACCGCCACAATTGGTCGTCTTCACCAACAACATCACACCATTATTGTGGTTATTTTCAGACACAGCAGAATTTGAACGTGTTTATGCACGGCGCAGGCGCACTCACCATTATATGGACAACTACTCTATTTCGTGGTGCAACGAAAGTTGGTTCTGTTTCTTGAACGAAAACACCGCGCTGGACTATTTTTGTCAGTCCTCTAATCCGTTCTACGAGAAAACCTGCAACAACGAGACGATACGCATGCAGCGACTTGACATACGGATGCTGAGGTGAGGAGTTTCGGTTGTGTAGTCAAGCATAAATTACTGAACCTTATTTGCAGTGATTTGACCGGCATGGAGTACGCATTGGTGTGGTATTTTGACCCGAATATGTTTGTGATTCGCAAGCAATACCGTTGTTCCCCAGAAGAGAGTAACCTATCTACAATGCGATAAATTAGAGATATTGTTAAAAACGGAGATAATAAACAAGTTAAGGGCATTTATAATACCACACAAAAGTTAACAAATTAGTTATTATACATGAGGCAAAATAAACACGAATAAACCTAACGATCAATCTCACCCACTTTCTAGCCAAGTCCGTGTGTCTGTACTACGTGGCCAAAGGCGTGGTGTATCAATGCCCCGACGTGGGCAGTTGGTTCAATTCTCGCATCTCGTCAATCTCAAGTGGACTCTTGAACACCCTAGATAAAGGTACACGCTGGAAATTGCACGTTTTGACTGTTTCCTAGCTTCCCAAAATATTTCTTATTCGATTGGCGGCGAAAATTTCCAATGGAATGCCACTGACGCAAATACCTTCACCGAAGTGAATACTAGAAACATGAACAAATTAGTCGCCACTTTGGACAGCTCCATTGCGGATTTTATAGTCAACAAAACGGAATCTTTAGAGCCCAATTTGTAGAAAATAGTGTTTGCAGAGTTATATAAATGGTTTTAAGTTCAGCTTACAAATTTCATCCGCTACATACATGAACTCGGGTGGGGGTGGCCACCAGTACGACGCATGTTCACACAAAATTTTTCGTTATACACACGCACACTTTACAACACTGCTAATATAATTAAAACCTATGGAAAATTTTTCAATTGTGCTAAATACATTCAAAACGTTTCAAAACTTCAGCTATTAAAACCTGAAAAACAAATAATACACAACGAACAATTCATTAAAAACAGCGTAAATATATAAATTAAGTTAAAACTCATTATTCAGTTGGAAAATAATAGAACTTTTGGGGGAGAATCATAAATATTAAGGTTAATCTCCATTTTAATCCAAATCCCGATATTAAATGCTTCATATCCACAACAGTAAAAATGGTGTAGATTTTTTAAGTAGCTCATTAAGTACGTCGTTAAGAGTTCTTTCTACGCATATAATTTACACCCACTAAAAACGCTTAAATAATGAGAACAGAGTTTGCACATGCGTACTGATATGTACAGACAGACACTACTCTTTTATATTATATATGGTAGATCAAGTATACAGTAAAAAAGATGAAATACATTCTTTTATGCGCATAAAAACCAACTCAATCTAATAGACAAAGAACGTAGGTGTAGTAGTGCAGATTATACAGTCATTTTTTCGTTAAATTTCTCTTGAAACTCCACGCGCGTGGCCTTATTCTTAAATTTCACCAAAAATAACAACGGCGTGTCCTTTTTGTCGTCAGAGATGGCAGGATTGGCAGCAGACACGAAGCATATGCCGGACGGTTCAATCACGTTGGTTTGATCCAGAGCCTTGTTGAGTTTGATATTCAGCAACAATTTGGCATCGGTGGATGGCGACTGTTTCACCACCAGTCTCAATTGCACTTGCCTATCCGTAGTTTTGGTGGAAGATTCCAACACGTTGATCACTCCACATCCGACCAACACCCATCCATTACCCTTATAATACAATCGACACATCTGGTGGTAGAATGCATCGGGTTCTATGGCTTTTGACCTAAATCGCGTCTTATAAACTGGCTCGTGCGAAGTGATTACAGTTGTTGTTTGGCTTGTTTCTCTTGGTCTTCTTGTGTGGCTTCAACCACTTCGTCAGTGCTACCATTTGTTTCAACGCTGCCCGCAGCCACTACAACAATTTAAGCGCACTACCAACCTATTGATGTGTACCTCCTGCATTGGTGGCCAACCCACTATTGAGCGTTGTCATGGGAGCGGCAGAGAGTCTCACTGTCGAGTTTGTGCCAAAGGGATTTGGGTCGGCGCCAAACAACTTGGTAGTGTCGGTGGTTAGCTTGCTACTGTTTGAATCCTTCGTGGGAGCAAACAAGAGAGCATTATTATTGCCGGCCAACCCACCGATGTTCATGCCAAATGGCGAAAACATGTGTTTGATGGGCGAATCGCTAGCCTCGAGTTTACCGGTAGGTTCGAAGGGAGTTGTTGTGTTGGACAAAGTTGAGGTTAAATTGGCAGCGGCAAAAAGTGCACCTGGTTTAGTGTCGCTGTTGGGAGTTGCCAAAATCGAGCTCCTAGCACCAATACTATTGGACTGTGGCAGACTGGACAGAAGTTTAGTGTCCATAGGAGTGAAACTGAATTGACTCGTGTTTGTTGTAGGGGTTAATTTTAAATTTGAGCTGCCGGTCAACGTGGGTGCTAATTTTAAATGATGTCGGCTTTCACTTGACAACGAATTGAATTTTAACGGTGCACTGTCATTGGAAAAGGACGCCAACTTTAACGATGCGCTATCGTTGTGATTCGACGCCAGTTTGAAAGGAGGTTGGCTTACACTTGACAGTGAATTCAACTTTAAGGGTGCACTGTCATTGGAAAAGGACGCCAACTTTAACGATGCGCTATCGTTGTGATTCGACACCAGTTTGAAAGGAGGTTGGCTTTCACTTGACAGTGAATTCAACTTTAAGGGTGCACTGTTATTGGACAAAGATGCCAACTTTAACGACGCGCTATCGTTGTGATTTGACGTCAGTTTGAAAGGAGGTTGGCTTTCATATGGCAACGAATTCAAATTTAAGGGTGCACTGTCATTGGGAAAAGACGCCAACTTTAACGACGCGCTATCGTTGTGATTTGACGTCAGTTTGAAAGGAGGGTGGCTTTCACTTGACAGTGAATTCAACTTTAAGGGTGCACTGTCATTGGACAAAGACGCCAACTTTAACGACGCGCTATCGTTGTGATTTGACGTCAGTTTGAAAGGAGGGTGGCTTTCATATGGCAACGAATTCAACTTTAAAGGTGCACTGTCATTGGATAACAAAGTCAACGCAGAATGGGCATTATCAGTGGACAACGAAGACAGTTTGGATGGTGGAGCTTGCCTGTTCAACACAGAAGACGGAGTCAAACTACCCATTTTAAAACTAGGCAAAGCATGACTTGCAGAAGCAGCATTGTCATTTGACGCCTCATTGTTATCGTTTAATAACTCCGTATTGTTATTTAACAACGGATTATTGCTGATAATGGAGTTGCTGTCGCAAGAAATAATGGGTTTGGACTGGACTGAACATGGAACGGCAGGTCCCTTTGCGACATTACCAGACGTCGTCTGAGAAGACAGCAGTGTTGACGGAACATCAGTAGCGCCTCCTAATTTGGAACATGCGTCATCCGGAGCGTATTTGCGTCGAATTTGTTTGGCATAACGCATGTAATCTTCCAACGAGGGTGTGAGATCGTACACTTGATGGCTGTGGCAACGTGTTTCAATGAACTTCATGAAATTCACATTCAAGTGAAGGAAGTCGCGAGTTAATTCAAATTTAGTTTTTTCTTTGCTATCCGCCAATGCAGGTTGCGAATTTCTATCAGCATAGTCGCTCAAAATCACCATGCTATTGGTTTCATTTGCGCCTGGCAATTGGCCCACCACATTATCGTTTGAGAGTGAGTTAAATGTGTCCTCCTGCAAAGTGGTGTTTGAGTCATCTGCTCCACTCTACCATGCAACTATATAAATCACGCGGACATAAACAAACCTGGGTTAGACTGGTTTCAGCCGTGGGAAATTTGGACAACTTTCCAATTGGAACATTGTTCAATGTTAAACCTGGTCTGAGTTTCTAAGAACGTCGCACTTAGTGCAATAGTCGTAGTCGTTGAGGTTTACTTGTTGATTTGTCGGTTCATTTTGGGAGAGGTTTGGAAAGGCTCTTTTACGAACGGCTCCCATAATTGCTAGCTCGCGTGCGTGCGCACACCCAGTAATCCTTCGATTTGTTTGATTTGATCATTTTTGAGTTGCTCGATAATTTTAATTTTTCCGCGTAAATAAAAATAATTGGCGTCAATAGTTGAGCGGGAAGAAGTATTACATAAGGGGGAAATCACTTAAAATTGAAATGGCGCGAAATATTGTTGAACTTTGATTTTCCATAGTTTTTGCCCTTCGTATGCTATAATATCAACAAGTTGGGAGAACTGAATGAATAATGAGTTGTTGATGTAAGAGATTATTTGTAAAAAGTGCTCTCTTGCACTTTGTTCAATCGGTGACTTTTCATTTACATACTTCAATAAATGGAGAAATTAGCTCAAATGTTACTTGTAACAAAGTTATTTTGCAATGTTTCACCATTTAGTCAGACTAAAATCTAAATGATAGCCGTTGAAAATACCTTACCGCCGTGAAAGAGCAGCAACTTGAAGGCTCGGTTAAACGCTATGTCAACACAAAAACAACATATATTGATTGAAGCAAATTTGTGTTGATTCTGCGAGTGTATTCTGTTAGGATTTAATTTTCAAAGTTGTTTGGTTCCTCGTTTAGACCATGTATTTAAAAAATTTAACTATTTAAACACTAGCAAATTACTTCCAAGATGTTTAAAAATTTCAAAGGTACTCTCAATGAAGTTCTACGTGTGGTGGATTTTCACCAATTACGTGACTTAGAGAACACTTACATATGGGTGTGGGTGTGATAGCTCGTTGTTGTGCTGTTAAAAATGGTACTGACCAAAAAGTTACGCTCTACCCAACCAAATTCTATTGTGGTTAGTGCAAAGGTTTGGATGGCAGCAAAATTGAACAAGAGATACTTTATGACCTCGTCCAATTATAAACAGGGTCAAGATAGTTTATTGTGTAGTTCGATTTAAATTTTAACATTAAAATTGTTTCATTTAGATATTCTATTTTGATTGAGTTAATTTATCACACCTAATTTTTAAGCATAGTTATCGTACTCTTTAAAGTTGTCTCGGTACGTCCCCATTTGAACAACAACCCATTCTAATTAATTAAAATAAAATACAGAAGATCGAATTTAAGGGTGTTAGTTTTCATAAACCCATACAACCAATTAATAAGGTCCTTAGAAGGATGTAAGGGTTCGGGCTCTGAATGCACCGCTAAAACTTATTATTTCTGATTGCTTGAACACCAAGTTAAAATCGTTAAAAATATGACCGTGCACATTGGAGTAAAGTTTATGGTCAGATGTGCATAAAACAATAGTCAGCAAATTATCTCAATGAAGTGGCTATTCCCATGGACAAAATTAATCCCTAACCTCCCGGTTTACCTGTATTTAATTGTTTGTGCTTCATAACAACGCCCTCATAGGCCACAAATAATTAAACATAATAGATGGCGAAATCTGAACCTCGTATCTTTTCTAGAAATAGGCGTGGCTGAAATTAAAAATGGCGACCGCGCAAGCGTACTTACCGTTTTTAATTAAGGCCGGGGCTATTTTCATGGATCATAATACACAGGTCCGGCATGTACGCTTGCGTCATCCCATTTAATTACCCTACCTTTTTCCATTTCTAGAGAAGCTACAGAGTTTAGAATTCAGAATCTGTCATATTTAATTATTTGTGGCCCTTAAGAGCAGTAGCGATGGGCCACAAATAATTAAATATAGGTAAAACTGGGGGACCTGTATATTATGATCAATCAAAATAGCCACTTTCTTTAATTGAATTTGGCCACGAGAATAGCCACCGTCCTATATCAAGGTATTTGGGGACAGTTAATCTCTTAAGAATTTATAGGATGGTTAAGCGATTAATAATATACTTATCCTCGACACTATAGGATTAGTCAAAAAATTCACTCAATGTAGCTTCCGAAAAACTTTAATTGGCTTCTTATATATTTCATTTGGTTTATTTTTCATTTATCAGCTGAACGAAACAAATATGGCATTAGTTGTAGGTTACGTCGGTACTCGAGATAGTCATTTAAGAGTTCATTAAAAGGTTATTGGCTCAGCTGGTAATCTTGATTAATTCTGCTATTAGTATAAAATCTGTAGTTTGATACAATTATCACACGAAGTAAAAGATTTTGATTGTTGTGGGATCGAATAGAAAAATGCAAGTAATTGTTACTACTTATAATATCATTGTCAGTTTATCAATGAAAACTCGATACAAAGTTATTGTAAATGTTTAAAGTTGTTGTTCAATTATTATCAATATTAGACAAAGTATTGTGAATAGCTATCATGAGGATTTATATATATATTCAATTGTGAAGTGCAATAAAATTAGTAAAATTCAATTAATAATCGAGCTTGATAAAATTTCCGACTAGTTCAATTGGACATGGCACTGAAAGCTGGGGTCAATGCATGTTTATGCTTTAGACATAGCACTTTCCAACCCCATGTAGTAGTAAAATGTCCCACAAAATATTCATGTTCAATAAATAATCTCCAACATTTTTTCAACTACCCAAGTGGTAGAAGATATTGTTTTGAACGAGTATCTAATAATAATAATAGTAAAATATTGTTTGACGTTTCTTGTGTTTTCTTCTTAGTCCATTTTCACAGCCACACTTAGAATACTTCAAACATGGATCAGGCAGATTCCCCTTACTGCTCTTCGCCTTGCTGTGGCAAGTCTAAAAGATTGGCGCTCATTGATCGGCTAGATGCCAACGAAAATGGCTCACTCTCCAGACAATCTCCCATTATGATAACACCGTTCAAGTCAGTGTATGATGCTAAACTACGAATGAACCCCATCACCATAAAGTATCAACCAGCTCTATTCCAGTACCAAAACAACGGCCGCACTGTGATTTTTGAGTACCTCCGATCACAACACAAAGACAAAATACCAAGCATCAAGTTGGGAGGAACTTCGTCCAATCTGCACGAATACAAACTTGCCCAATTTCACTTCCATTGGGGTTACAACAATGAATTGGGATCAGAACATTTCCTCAACGATGAGTCGTTTTCTGGCGAAATTCATTTGGTGCATTGGAACTCGTCCCTCTACCTCAGTCCTGATGTTGCTATGAAAGAGAAAGACGGATTGGTCGTAATGGGGATTTTTGTTAGGGCATCCAAAAACACTCTCGAAAGTGACAACTTCCTAGATACTCAGGTAACCCCTTATCTCTTTGTTAATTGCTCAACTCTTTGCAATGCGTAACTAGTTGCTTCCGTATGTGAATAAAGTTGAAAGTCCACACAAAAAGTTCGAGACGGACTTTATCAACGTTGAGGACATGCTACCTCGTCACAGTACCGATTACTACACCTACGATGGTAGTCTCACCACTTCTCCCTATACTGAAAACGTCAAGTGGATTGTGATGAGGGATTCGGTGTGTGCTTCCTTCAAATTCATGAATGCGTTGCGCTCCATCAAGACCGACGCCGAGCCCAACAAAAACTCCACCCTCACTCACAACTTCCGAAACATCATGCCTCTCAACGAAAGAGTTATCTATCGTTCATTTTACAACATGCTCATTTAAGTATAATATTCGTGGACTTTGGATATTTTATTTTAAAGTGTTTATATGTTTTCGCTTTCAATGCTAATTCATATCTTGATTTAACAATATTATAAATGCACTATTTTTCATTATATTTTTCAAAATGCAATCATGATTTGTTGGATAACAGCATTCCGTTTGAGGATTAATCTTCCAAGAACTTGGAGTGAAAGACCCCCACCATTTTCCAATGAACCCACTAAAAATATGGCCAAACGATTTGTTAACTATTCAAACCTCCAAACGCTGGCATTTTTGGACAAATAAAAACTATTTAATTATTAATTTAAATAAGTCGTATCATAATTTTTAAGAATGGCCTTGCAAAATTCCGTTACCTTTTTAAGAACCCAAGGTTGGCTACTAATACATATATCGATGAAACATAACCATCTGTCGGTGAGTTGGAAGACTTTCTAGTGGAGTTTTCTAAAAATTTAGATAGGCGTATATTACCCTAGTCGTTTGCAAATTATATGAGATTCAAAATTTTTCAAAAATACGATGGATTTTTTTCCCAAGTCCGCAACATTAAATCTACATATATTAAATAACATGCTATGTTGTTTTTATGTGGGCTTCGGATTGGTTCCTCCATCAATGTTAGTTGTCACTCTATTGAAACTAATTCAGTTAATGCAGATTACCTCCGTGTTGTATACGGTTTTTCTTCAAATTTATTCCGTTATATCTTTTAACAATTAATAAATAGTCTTACCTTATTTTTAAAATAAAATTTATAAGTTCAACAATGTTTAATTTTGGAAGTCCATAGGAATAAAAAATTAATAATTAAAGTAAAATATTTGTATATATCTGATTGCCAACTATACTGAAATATAAATTCAACAGAAATAAGATAGATTATTAATGGGTTAAATAACATATGATAATTTGTTAATGGATGATTAGAGAGCCGAGATATAAATGAAGTATTTGAAATTATACAAATGTTTTCTTGTCTGCTGGGAACTGCAACGATAGGTCAATAATAGATTCACTTTTGAATGGCAATATGTAAATTTATTAATTTAATTTTTTTAATAGTTACACTTAAATAAATGCACTTTTTGTTATGTGTTGATGTTTTAACTTTTCAAACCGATTGGGGGCGATTTGAAAAGTGATCATGTTTGTATCAAAGTTTAGAACTATATTTTGCCAAATGGTTCAACCGATCGTGCAAAAACAATATACGCCTAGAGATTGATAAGTATATCAAATAATGTTAAAGTCGGGTTTAATGGGTTAACATTGTACTAATCATAAGGGCATTTTCCGTTTCTACTCGATTTACTAGTGGGAATCAACATTCCCGTAGCAACTAAAGAAAGGTAACACTTTCTAGACCCATTTTATGTTGTAAGTTAACATAACAGCTTGTTTTAAATTAATACATTAATAGCATGTAAAAGGATTCAACTAACAGAAAAAATATTTTTGCGATGCCCAGAAGAAATCGCAATACTTATTTGTGTGGTCAACTGATAATTGGTTTTTAGGCAATTGTTAACAGTCATTACTCTCATATATATTTGTAACCATAGCTCATTGACCAACTGTGTAAAAAACAAACGTTTGTGTAGACCGTCGTATTTTTGACAAGTTTGTTCGGTCAAAGAGAAGACAGTTTTATGATGAGATTTATTGTGTCAATTTTATTGGCTCAAATTCTGCTTTGGGGTAAACTATTGAAAGGTTGTTTATTTGAATTTATTTTGGCGTTGTATTAGACCAGCAAGTCCGTGGTCATTCGCTCAGGAAACATGCAATTGATGTAAGCTACATTCATATAATTGAAAAAAGGTTCTAATTGATGCAATCAAATATAGGCTTACTTGTATGGAAATTATTACCCCTACAATAATAGTAGCGGGTGTTGTTGCTGTAATCAAACCGGATATCGTGTTGCAATGGCAACTGCAAACGAACCGTATACAAGCAACTCCGCCAGACAATCACCAATTGCAATAAACACCAAAACCACTGTATACAATAGAGAACTTAATGATCATCCGTTAAAAATAAATTACCATCCGGCCTACTACAACTATGAAAACAACGGCTCGACCATACTATGGAGCTTAACTAAGCCTGCCAATTCCGAAAAGCCACTGCAAATTAAGGTTGGTGGCGAGGTGAACACTACTGCCGACATCTTTCAACTAGCCCAACTCCATCTCCATTGGGGGTCAACCAATAAGATAGGGTCGGAGCATTTGGTGAACAATAAATCCTTTTCTGGCGAACTACATCTAGTCCATTGGAATGTGTCCTACATGAACCTAGAAAAGGCTTTGGTCAGTAACGATGGGTTAGCTGTTATAGCGTTATTCATTAGGGTCAGCAGAAGATGCCCAAGCAAAAACAATTTTCTTGAAAAATATGTAATGTCTTGTGGCGGGCTTATTTCATTTGATTTTCACGTAGCTTCTCAATATGGTCAACAATGCCACTCTACCACACAAGTTGCACGAAAATGCGCTCATTGATCTAAGTAAACTTATTCCCCACACCAAGTTTTACCGTTACTTTGCCTACAATGGAAGTCGCACAACGCCCCCCTACACTGAAAATGTCAAGTGGATCGTGATGAAAGATCCCATTTGTGGTTCTTTTGAATTTATGGATGCGTTGAGAAAGTTACAATGCGACACCGAAAGTTCGGACGACAACAGGATTGTGGATAATTTCAGAGAACCACGGCCACTAAACAATAGAGTGGTTAGTCGATCGTTCCCTAGGTTATAACATTGTCGTTATTGAATGTCAACAAACGTAAAAGTATCTATTTGTCGTATCTTCGTTCTTCGAGATTTTTTTAATTCACTGAATTGCCGTGTTGTAAAAAGGGCTACTAACACGTTTACAAATTGCCATTAACGGCAGAGTTAAACTCCCAATAGATTTGGAATATTGTACCAAATTGTGAAACGATATGACCACACTTGATTCCTAAATGTCACCAAACAACTTACCGTGTTCACAACCTATATAGCAATATGCTTCATGACAAATGATCATTAACAACACTCATGTAGAAAATTCGAATCCTTCCGTGCTTACTCTTCTAACTTTATTAGTTGATACTATCAATCATCAGTGATACGTTTAAAAAAGCATGATCATCAAATTACGTTTTTCAAATTGTTAGCTTTTAAATGACCCAATCGTTATACGCGCGTGAAACTACGCCCCAACGATTAATATTTGTTGGGTAATTTATTTGCAATGTTAGTTATAGGTTTACTTGAAATTTGCAATGAATTTACTATAAAATCGATTAAGTTAAACGAAATACAGGCCACTAGCTTATAAATTACGATATAATCAAATGATGCCATATGGCATCGTTCGGTTTGGAAAGGTTAACAACATTGGGAAAGGATGAGAGCAAGCCTTGAGAATCATTGTCGTTTTCGTTAGAAGCTGTAGTTGTAGACTATTCTAGTGTTTTATTCTTGGTTTAATAGCGAACAGGTTTGATAGGTCTCTAGAAATTAGTCAGTCGTAAACCAGCTGGTGTCCACCTATCAATTGGACAATTCTTGTTGACCAATAAACTCTAGTAGGGCCTTTTCAGCGCAAACTTTTGTCGTATTGTTATGAGCTGCAACAAGATTAATTTTGCACTATGAACTATTTTTAAATAAGTTTATTTAATTAATTTTTGCATTTATGGGTACGATTGTAGTTTTTATTATTCCTTTCATAAGATATGTTGAAATCAATTGGTCTATTTAAATTAAATTTCCTATAAATTAACTGCAGACTGCCGATGCGTCTACAGTTGGGAGATCTTTGAGGAATTTCGTTAGTTAGCTTATTTCTATGTCGAAATTAAAACGATTTGTTGTGATTTATAGCAATTTAATAGAAATGACTATGACCTTAATGTTTTCGAACCCAATGCTCAAGATTAATTTGGCGCGGTAATCGGACGTCAATAAACATGCGTGCAAAAAGTTGGAAATTAAGTTTTGTCCATAAAATTTAGCGAAATTACGTTTTACGGCCAAAATATTGTTACTTTTGTAGTTTATTCCAGAAACGAGTCCGTCAAAAACAGATTTAATTGCAAATTTGAATCCATTTGTTTTGACTTAATTTTACGTTGTTTTATGTTATCTTTAAATAAAAAAGCCATGTAAAATTAAGACAGAATAACTGTTTACTCATTTTGAATTTTCGGGGGTATATAATTACTGCTACCTCAATATAATCAAGTTTGTCTGCAATAGACTCGCCAAACTGTGATTCAGTTACTGCTATTTCTTTGTCACTAAATGGCATGGCCATTATAAGGCACAATTGATCAAATATGACTATAGAACGCAACCACATTTAAATTAATCTCATTGGTGCTTAATCACACCATTACAGCAAGCGTGGAAATTAGAGTAAAAGTTGATTGTTACGATACAATATTTTATGTATTGATTTTTGATGATTTTTCTATCAACCAATGCAATCACTGCTCGGACTTTGTCGAACTATCGCTTTTGGAAGAGTATAACGAAGTAGGATTTCTCAAGGAAGCATGTTCTAATTTCTAGCTCTAGAATGATCAAACCGATATGTGCATCCATTCTTATCTTGACGTTAGCATCAGGTACGTTTTAATTGGCACTTCTGGTTCAGACGAGTCCCACCGTAATTCACTTTTAATTTGTTAATCCCAGGGTTGCACAAAAAATCATAAATTAACCATTTATAACTAAAGGAGATATTAAATATTATTTAGTGATAGGATACTGTCAGGTGCACACCTTCCCACCGCACGCTTCGTCGAGTTCGAAGGCCTATGCACAGCAAACTTTGAGAAATACTCTGTAGTTAAATTTGAAGTTTTGTAAAATGTTACGATTTTGCATTGATACATTTCCGCTTTATTTGAAGGAAAGCTGAATACTCTGCAAATTGTAGATTTGAGCATGGACATTTGTCGTTTACACACTTTTCAGTTAAAGGTATATTCCTTCAAGTGTTCAAAGGGAACAATATTCAAAGAAAGCATCTTCAGTTAAAGTTATAGGGATAACAAATTTAAAGCCCATGTTTGTCGCTCTAAAAACGAGCTTAACTGTTTAACATTTCAAGTGGGGACCCAACGAGTCTGGAGTACCGTTTAACTTGAACGAGTCTTGTAGTTTCTGCTATAGATGTGGTGCTTCCTAATTGAACAAGGGTTAAAAGCCCCAAAGTAAACGAAATCTATCTACTATATATATAAAAGAGTAGTGTCCGTGTGTATACTCGAGAACGCATATGCAAACCCTTTTCTCATTATTTAAGCGTTGTTAGTATGTGTAAATTATATGCGTAAACAGAACTCTTAACAACGTACTTAATAAGCTACTTAGATATTTTACAGCTCTTATAGTTTTCGATATATGAAGCATTTAAAATCGTGATTGGGATTAAAATGGAGATTAACCTTATTTTTCATATGATTCTCCGCCAAAAATTCTATAATTTTCCAACTGATTTATGTGTTTTAACTTAATTTCTATATTTAAAGGGGTGTTAATGAATTGTTCGTTGTGTATTATATGTTGTTCAGGTTTTAATAGCTGAAGTTTTGAAACGTTTTGTATATATTTAAGCGCTATTGAATAAGTTTCTGCTTTCATTTTTAAAATAAACCAACTGATTGAAAAATTAACTTAATTTTAACTGGGCAGCGCCAGTGATTTCGCGCTAGTAGTATTATATATGAGATCAATTTGTATTTAGTCAGAGTTGGACCAGCGCATTTAGATGAATCCAGCTGCCATAAAGCACAAAAACTTACTGTTGAACAACGATTGGATGTTGACACGGATGATGATTTATCGGCCCAATCACCGGTGAACATAAATACCTGTAAAACTACCTACGATAGCTCTCTGAAAAACAGTTTTTTGAAAATTCGATATGGAACCACACGTCTTACCTACAAAAATACGGGGAAAACGATTAAATGGTCACAGAAAGCTTCACATGATTCTTCAATAACCGTCAATGACGATAAGTTCTATTTTGCACAGATGCATTTACATTGGGGTTCGAAAAACGATATTGGATCGGAACATTTTATCGACGACGAATCATACGCGGCAGAAATGCATTTGGAACATTTAAGGGAAAGCGACAATTCATCGGGTAAGGTCCAAGACAAAAGTGGCATTGCAGTGATTGGAATGTTTGTGCAGGCGAGAAAACACTGCCCCAAACATTCATTTTTGGACACCTTTGTACATTTTTACTCGCACAAATGCCCATTAATCCACTCTAGTTATATTCCAATGTTATCATATCTGAGAAAATTGGTGTGGAATCGGCAGAAACTCGCATGGATCTCAAAGAAATTTTGCCCAAAAACCCTGACGAATACTACACCTACGAGGGCAGTCTCACTACCCCGCCCTACACGGAGAATGTTCGATGGATTGTGATGAGAAGTCCTATCTGTGCTTCATTTAAGTTTCTCAAAGCTCTGCGAAATCTGGAGATGGAGAAGGATAAAGTTGACCATTTCCGCAATATAATGCCTCTCAACGAAAGGGTGATCCGACGTTCATTCCGTGATTTCTGAAGTTGCTTTATTGTCCACTCAACGTCTCCAGCATGAATTACACTTTTGGATAACCATTTTAGCTAGGTTAACGTATCTACTCTATATGCATTAGTATAGTTGATTTGAGCACTTGTGTGTGTGTGTGTGTGTGTCATCATCAGTACCTTCGGTGCTAATTTGGCGTTGGTTATTCTCGCGGATAAAACTTTTCTTACACGTTGTATACACGAACTTGATATTTACTTCCAAAAATATCTATTAGTAGCGGAGAAAACGTTTGGATTTTAGAGTGTGCCATATTTAATTATTTGTGATTAGTTTCGTGGCAACGAATATATCCAAGAATATTGTAGATAGAGAATTCTAATTCCACAATTTTATAGGGTTATTTTGGTTTGATTTTCTGAAAAAATTCTCCAATTATTTTCATATTTATCTCATTGCCAATATTTGATCTCATTCTCATTATTGTTTCAAATTTTAAAGTCAATATATTAGCGTTGCAGTCTATAGTTAAGCAACAATAATGCGTCTGCTCTAAAAATATGTTTCACACGGGCTTAAAACTACACTTCGCTTTTCGCGCGCGTTGGAACGTCGTCCCTAGTGTGAATGTATATTGAGACATTTTATTGAAAACTATTTTTAAATACCTTAACTAAAATTCTTATCACAGAGACCGGTATTATGCTTTAATAGCGCCATGTGAGACCTGCAAGCCAATTGCATCGTTAACAGTTGTGTGGGACAGTGCTCTCCGAACATTTTGATTAAACAGCCACATCACCCATTTTCAACGTTGTGGGCCAAAATAATAGCATACAATAATTATTGTTTAATGATTCTTAGTCCAAAAATCGTACATTAGAAAGTTCTTTGAAAAAAGGTCGAATTAATATATTTTCTGTCACAAGATGACAAATGATTAAATTAAACATTTGTATGATTCCATAAAAAGTTTTTTCTCTGAATTTTAGTTTCAGTGACCCATTACACCGATTTTTAATTATACTGGTAAATTAGTTTTTTTTAATTTTATACTTCAAAAGCGCGCGTGTCAATGACAAAATAACTTTAATGGAATTGATTCAATTAAAGACAAAATAACTTTAATGGAATTGATTCAATTAATGACAAAATAACTTTAATGGAAATGATTCAATTAAAGTAGAAATGACACTTTCAACAAGCAAACGCGGAAATGGATTTTGAGTTTTTCTGATAGTGAAAAGGGCGGGGAAATATTAGTTTCATTTAGTGATTTGAAACAACATCAATTTGTCACTTTGGCGTAAATATCACAAAACAAAATGATTAAACGTTGTATTTGAAGACTGAAGTCATTAGGAACAGACAATGAATAAGTACAGCCCAATTTCCATAGCCGTTTTTCGTCGTTGAGCAAAATGGAAGGACGCTTTTTACCTTTTTACCATTCAAAAATAACTCGCTTACATCTCGTAATCCAACAAATCTTTACCTCATTCGAACCATCTTACAGAAGTATTGTAAGACGAATGATTAAAGTTTTTTATTAACTCGCGAAAAAATTCACTGCATTGACGGTGGATAAGTTTACAGTGTCAACGTCAATGAGTTTGCCTAGTGGTAAAAATGATGAATATTGGCTATCGAACGATCTGTTCAAGTGTTTACTACCAACCTTTAGTCTATAAATAGAAAAGAAATACAGTCATATATGGATACTGCGCATATGGGTATTGCACACTTTTGAACAAATAACGTCTTATTTAATTCAGACAAAGCTTGCTCTTATTATATGTATTTTTAATGCAATAATAAACATATTTTTAATGTTTTTGTGGACACATTTTCAAGCATAATACTTGAAAATGGTTATTGCGCACTAACTTTATATTGCGCACAGAAGGACCAATCCCCAAAAAATTGCGCAGTAACCATATTTGACTGTATTTATAGTGGTGAAAATTGAAGCTCCGCACACGCGATAGAAATCCTTGGTGAGTCGTAGTTTGACGAGCCCTGCGCGATATTATAACGTTGTCTGTATTGAATATCCACAAACATAAATATATCTATTTAAAATATTTTTTTGATGCATTGAATTGTGGTCGTCTACCTAAGTGTTACCTCAAATGTGAAAATCTTCGCTTACAGTAGAATAAAGTTTTTAATAAAGCTGTTAATTACATCAAATTATTTAAAAGTACGAACCAAAGTTGGTAGGTAAATTTTCCACAAACAACTCTACTTGTATATGATCTAAATAATAATAATATACTTTATTGAATAATGACTATTAAACACAACACCCATTGTAAGGTTCTAATTCCTTCGTATTTAATCATTGAACTTTATTGATTGGTAACATTATTCATCATTGATAGATTATATAAAGGTAAGATTCGTCAAAAGATCGTTTTCAAACTGGTAGCTATAAAATGAAGAAATTCTCATGTGTTGTATCAATACTAGTGTTCACGTTAGTATCAAGTATGTTGAATTTTAGCGACGGTTATAGAATCCAATGTAGAAATGGTGCTTTCTAGACAGATTAACTCGAAAAATGTCAACGTACATGAAGTATAATTCAAAATGAGATAAATTCACATTTAGATACGAGTGGAATCGGCTAATGTCAAAATCATTCATGGCGGATCCGACTGCAATAGCTCACAAAAGCTCACCATTTCCCAGCGACTTGATATTGCTACGGCTGGCGATTTATCGTTCCAATCGCCCGTGAATATAAACACTTGTAAGACAAAGTATCGTAACTGGTTGGGAAAAAAATTGTTGAAAATTCAATATGGATTCACGCATTTCACCTTCAAAAATACGGGGAAAACGATTAAATGGACAAACACACCCCGAGTTCAAGCCACAGACAACTCATCAATAATCATTAATTATGAGAAATTTGCTTTCGCTCAGATGCATCTACATTGGGGCTCCAAAAACGATATTGGTTCAGAACATTTTATCAATGACGAATCGTATGCAGCAGAAATGCATTTGGTACATTTATTGAAAAGTGATGGTGCATCGAGTAAAAACCACAGTCTAAATAACATCGCAGTGATTGGACTGCTTGTGCAGGCGAGAAAACACTGTCCTACCCATTCATTTTTGGACACCTACGTACATTATTATTCGCGCAAACGAACTATTAATCAATTCTAGCTATTAGCTCATGTTGTTAAGTCTAAGAAAATTGGTCCGGAATCGGCAGAAACTCGCATAGATCTCGCAAAGATTTTACCCAGGAACTCCGACGAATACTACACCTACGTAGGCAGTCTCACAACTCCGCCCTACACGGAGAAGGTTCGATGGATCCTCATGAAAACACCAATATGTGCGTCATTCCAGTTCCTCAATGCTCTTCGAAGTCTAGATGTAGCTCAGAAGGATAAGACAGATAATTTCCGCCATATAATGCCTCTCAACGAAAGATCGATCCTTCGTTCATTTCGTGATCTCTGAAGTTACTTTGTTGTCTACGTGAAAGGCTTCAGCACAAATTAAACTATTGGGCAGTTAATTTTAGTTAAGATAACCTAACTAGTCTATAGATAGTAATATGTTTTTTTGCCCAGTTGTATCATTGTCAGTACGTTCAGTATTAGGTTAAAATAGTGGGTTATATTTTCACACTCTAAAATTATATTATTTAGTTTAATTAAAAATTCATTACATTTGAAACGCTAAATTGGATTGTGTATGATTTCAAAGCGAATGGCCGATACAAGGGGTTTGAAAGTAGAATGATACTGATTTGAGGCGATGTTGTATCATACATTTATTCATATATTTTAATGCAATCTATTGAAATGTATAATTCACGCAATTATTTTTTAAGAAAAAAAGTAAATAAGTGATTCCTCAAGTGGTTAACTAACATGTACACACTAGTGTTTTTGTTGATTTCGGCATTCAGGTCGATCGGTAGCTTTAGAAAGTGGATGGTTACCTACGACGAATCATCCGTTAATGTCTAGGGATTGTCAACACATAATTTGGTAATAACTTGTTTATCGATGTTTCGAATAAGAACTGATAATATTCGAGTTCAAATGGTGGTTGTTTTGGTTATTGCTCTGGTTGGTGTAATGCTCCAAGTGGACGGTTTTCCTACCGACTGCTTCAACAGTACTGAAGAATATAGAAGTCGTTACTTGGAACATCAACATGATATTTTAAGGTGGCCAAGTACTAGTTGATAACACTTGCACTTTAGAGTTTCTGGACAACTACCTGGATGAAGAGTGTCAATCGTCAAACAACGAACAATGTGTATGTGTTGGAAAGTTTGAATTGAACGAACTTTATAACTTGACAAGTAAGCCCCCACAAAATGCAGCACTAAATCGAACTAGGCTATCGTAAAATATTTGCGATATCAGCCACACGACCTCGACGGTACATTAAAACTGATCTGTTCGACAAATTCAAATCAATTGATGCAAGCAATGTGACAGACAAAGTACTACAACTACTACAGTAGGCATTGCTAATTAGTAAACTTGGTAGATTGTTGAAAATCTACAAAAGTATAAAATGAACGCCAAGTACTGCATTAGTTTACGACCACTACGGTAAACCTCCTATATTGACGACAAGTAATGTATTCAATGATAGTATTATTGGAAATTTAAACTATGAAATGGACGTGTTCATTCTATCATACAATCAACACGAGTCTTTCAAAGTGGCAATTTTCGCAATCAGAAAGAGCATCGACGAACTTTATCCGCGATATTTCTTTAAAAACATCCTCCACTTCAGTACAAAATTTTACTAATGACAGTTCTAACGTTATCACATGATAGAGGAAGTCAGAAATAGAATCAGATGCCGTCCCAACCCCAAAGTCAATCGGCCTAGACTTTATTCGCCGTCCCTTTCACCTGTGAGCAAACAGGATAATGATAG
This sequence comes from Merluccius productus, assembly GCA_027122695.1. Taxonomy (NCBI): domain Eukaryota; kingdom Metazoa; phylum Chordata; class Actinopteri; order Gadiformes; family Merlucciidae; genus Merluccius; species Merluccius productus. Next base: position 3,999 of record JAOPJI010083818.1, on the reverse strand, counting down.
CAACTTTTACTCGCAAGGTAAAATTCCATGTGACCCAACTTAAAACAACCTGCAATGTAGATCAGTTTATCTACGGAACCAGTCTCCACTTCACAAACTCCGCCACGTCCAATGAGACAATAGAATATTTGTTTAACCAAACGGAGTTTTTGGGCTGTTTAAACACTTTTGTAAGTGTTGAAAATACACGACTGTATAGTTGTAATGTTAAATTTAGCTCGAAAACGCACGTTTAAAATCCAATATCAGCAAAATAATCAGTTCTATAAGATTCTGGGCATTCATGTAGATTCTAATGATATTCCTTGGTTGTGTTTGAGCGATTTTTGTTAGAGATCAACATAACTTTGAGATAGTTGTAGCTTGGGAGAGATATCCAAATAAAACAATTCTTCTTCAATATTCCAACTTCATCTCAAACATCACAAATGCAACTTTCTGTGAGGCCTACTTTATCGGCCACACTCCTCCAATGATAGAGTCCTCTTCCATGTTGATCAGTGAATAGTTTAGTGAGACTCTCTTTGCTAAAGTAAAAATAGATGTTGTGAACATATGCTCTTCAAATCAAACAAACTGTTCTGAGCATGCTAGATGCACCAATTATCCCGGCTACTACAGGTGTTTTTGCAAGGTAAACTATGTGGGTGATGGCTATGTGTGTGAACCAGCGGGTATCTTGTCAATCCAATGCACACGTTGAGGGCAATAATCTTTTAGAGCCTTGTAAATTGAACCAATGTCCGGATGACCAAGCTTGTGCGTTTTTCACAGGGAAATACGCGTGCATGTAAAAGCCATGCTCGTTGGTGGCTTTTTCAATTGTTTTAGAGCAAAATCATTCAATAAAAAATACAAGCACGCTCTTATCGCGGCCTCCTTATCATTTGTGGTAACTTTTGGGATTTTCGTAGCGAAGGTGTTGAAGAAATGATCAATTCCACCATTGAAATGACTATTGTTCGGTCTAGACTTCGTTGTTTAAATAATTATTTTTCTAAAAATATCGCCAATTAATCAACTAAGTAACGCACTGAGTGTCCATTTAAGACTTAAAATTTGACTTAAATAGCCCTGAGCATGTATGGGGAAAATGTGCACATGTTATTTAAATTTTGTTAAAAATATACTTTATGGTATTAGCAAACATACGCAGTATTGATTTGTGATCTTATTACTACAGTTTTTCTTTGCACATTTGTGATATTTTCATGCTCAAGATGATTTATTTGTTCACATTTAACAATAGACTTTACCTTCAATAATACGGAAATTTGTTTACGTATATTAGATCATATGCGTTTAAAAATAAAATATATTAAAATTTTGTGGTATTTTCTAATTAATTAAGAAACTCAAATCCCCCAAAAATCTTGCGTAATTATAACCACTTTAATTTATTTCACCTTTATGTTGCTTCATTTAATTTGTAGATAAAAGTCTATTGTGGATTTTTAAATAAGTTGGTGCAATTCTGTTCGATATGCATGTTTGCATCAAAATCTATAGCATTATGTAACTTGAAGAACTTGAATGATATTTTACGCATAACCAACATTTTAAATAATTTTTTTAGTTTGAGAAAAGTGTAAAACTTCAGCTGAAATGGTTCAATTATCTATCTGGGCCTATTTAAATACCCAAATAGGAATATTATGCTGTAATCTCCTTTCTGTATTGTCAGTGTTTATTGTGGGTGGACAAAAGAGTTACAAAATTAAAAATAATATCTGTAAGCTGCTTTGCTCTATACAAGAGACGTTATTAAATCAACTGTCAAAATGTACTCGGTATATATGGTGGTTATGTTGGCCCGAATCATCAAAAGTGTGTTCCATCTTGATCGAAATCACAAGTCTAATGAGTTAATTTAGTCAATGGCAATTCAATAGAACACTTGTTTTATTACACAATCAAACCCACCGAACAGCCATTTTTGAAAGTGATTAACGATGACATTATAATTCAGTTTCACCTAACGCCCCGCACACCCGACATCGAATATTATTACTTGGCCATTTCACACTACGACATGAACGTGAGCAGTCAATTTGTGAGGGTGTTATTTGATGAACACCTTGAACCTTCCTTCAACATGAGAAAATACCCGTTCAAAAGTATTGACTATGCCGCCAATGAAATCCATCTGTTTACCGGCGAATTGATGGACAATAAAAGACTAATTTTCGAGTTGGACTACGACGAAAATGGAGAAAATAAAGTTTACACGCAAATGACCGATAAATTTGTCATCTTTAGTAACTTTCCTGTTGATTACACACCACAAACGTTTCACTCGGTACGTAGATGACTTCCCGTTTGAATGTGGCCCTTTCAGTATCGTCGACAACGCATCAGCCCACATTCAATGTTCAGTTAACCAGATGTGCGTGCTAAAGTGGCAGCTTTCAAACTATGACACACTTGAACTGCAAAGTTCAAACCCCAACGCCGAAAACTTCGATATGACATACATTTTAAACAAAAAATCCACTTTTCCTCCTTTGCTATCCATCACTTGTGACTGTTCTGGAAAGTTTGGAGGGACTACTTTTCGAACAATTGGCAGTGACGTTTACTCGCAGTTAAAAAGTTAGAGTACATCTCAATAAATAGCCAAATAACAGTAATCTAGGTGTTTATCATCCTAGTGATATCTCAGATGAACTTGGAAGGTTGCTGGACCTTAGCGACCGACCCGCTAGAGAAAAGTTGATCAAAAGTCTTGTTGAGAATCAACCTACACACTCCTACCTACTTATAAAACAATCGAACCAAGAAATAATTGTTTATAATGAAACGGTCACCGTCCACATGAATGTATCGTTTGAAGTGAAATGTGTGGTGGCGGTCGACCACACCATCTACCAACACACAAAGTTTGATATCTACCTGAATGGCACCAACAAAGCCAGCACTCAATCGGGTGCCTTGGTGTACAACTGTGACGGCGCTCGGCAAGTCCAATTTGTCGTGGAGTGCATTCCACTATTGCACCCCAAACAACCGCCGATATTTTCAACCAAAGCCAATGTGGTTTGCGTCCCAAAAACACAGCTTCATCCGCTCCAAAACGTGAAACTATATCACGTTCTAATTTTGTTGCCCTTCTACCTTGTGCTCGTTGTTACTACGTTTTGGTTTGCCAAAAAGGTGCGACAGTTGAACAAGAAATAAGCCCATGTGTTACCAACGCCAACATCTGTCTCATGACTTTTCATTGTTTGTCTATTTCACCAATAATAACCATGCAATTTCGACAGTTTTTATGGACACACACACATTGGCGCTGAGTTTGTGTCACGAATAAAGTTTTAGTATATTTCCGGAAAAATATAGAATTTTATTTTTTAACAATCACTATAATTATCATAATTAAATTATCATGATTAATTGTGCGCGACTGCAACACCTATATTGTATGCATTAGAATACACATGTTTTGAACAAAAATAAACATTCCAGTTGAAGCTAATAAATCGCCTACTTTTCTTTCAAAATTTAAAAGTATTTACGTTAAAAATAGAATTTTTACCATATCGATTCATTCAATGAGATTTATATTGGGTGAAGAATCGCATTTTCACAACACTCAACTGGGAAATTATGAATTATTTATGACGCTTTTCCACTGGTTGTGCGACGTTCTAACTACAATAATAAAATTAACAATGTAAACCAGCAGCATTCGTTCGGTTCATTCGAGTGCAGTTTTATTACATTGCTCGATTAATTGAACCAATCAAACTCTTTCTCGCGACTGTAAATAAGTTTTGTTAATTCATACCAATAAATCAGTATAGCGTTTGAATATTTCCCGCCTTTTGCATTTATAATCCTTACTTGAAAGAGTTAAGCTCGTTGAGATTAGTCTTACACCGTTACAACTAGGGGTTAAGATCGGTTCGGTTTTTACGAAAACCGAAAACCGAAAATTCAAAACCGAAACCGACATTTATAATTTTCTATATTTATGGAAAATTTACTAAATTATTATAA